>SJYC01084934.1:0-104168 GCA_006408675.1 Madoqua kirkii
GGCCCAGCTTTGGGGGCTGCTGGCCGGAAGGGGGATGGGCGGCTCTGGGCAGGCAGGGCCTCCCCAAGTCCAGTGGGTTCACAGGCTGGTGGGGGCAGCGCCCCATATACCATGTCCGGGCTGGGCATAGTGGGGGCTGCGGGCTGCGGGCACAGAGGCCAGGATTGGTCGAGGAACATGGAGATGAGCGCATCAATTCAGCCTAGACAATCCCAGAGAGCTCGAGGGCCAGCTTCCACTTCTGGAGGCCCTTTCGACTCCGCCCACTCTGGCCTAAACACCAGGTGGCTGGGAGCCTGTGTCTGCCTCTGTCACTCCTTGACAGCTAGGCCCAGAGCTGAAACTTCTTACTAAGCAAACGACTGGTCCCGAAGGGGCTTCCCAGGTTTAGATACATCAAAGAAATAAAGAAAGAAGGAACTGTCTGTCTGTTGAACTCTTTTCCATCCTTCAAAGCCCCTACTATAATTCCTACTCCTCCAGGAAGACTTCCCTGCCCCTCCAACTCTAGGAATCCTGGTCTTGAGTCCTCTCAGCCTCAGCCCCAGCCACCTGGGCCTCGGAAGTGGGGGAGAGGGCCCATGCAAGGTGGGACAGGGAGTCACTTACATACAGCCGGGGCCGGGGCAAGGCTGGGTCACCCCCATCACCTGCCAGCCTCCGCAGCTTCTCTCCTGGCCCCTCAAGCCCCTCGTCTGGCTCCAGCTCGGGTCCATCGAGGCCCACGCCTCTCCGCTTCAGTGTCTGTGGGAAGGGGAGACAGCAGGGTGACCCCCCCACATCCCACCCAGCTCTGTGGGCAGGCAGAGTACAGGCACAGCTCCTCCAGCTAAATCCCATTAACCAAAAACCCCAGGGAGTCATCTAGTAACTTCCAACTGTATGTGAGAGAAGGACTGTCCTGCCTTGGGACCAGAGAGGCCCCGATCACACAGCAGGGGCGGAGATCCACCCAGGCCTGCCGGCATTATCCTAATGCTCCTCCGGAGTGTGATTTGCTTTCTCCATTCTGCGCCCAGGCGCAGCCTCAGAGCCTGGCATGCAGGAGGTGGTTAATGAGCCTCAGCTAGTTGAGCATCTAGAGGCTACTCACAGGCTCTCCAAAGCTGTCACCCCCCCGGGACCAGTGATCCCGGTACTCCTAGACCCCTGCTTCTCCTCTACCAGCTTCTCTCCACTGCTGTCACCTTGGGGCTCCCCAGACAGTCAGTCCTAGCCCAGTGCTCAGTCCACCCAGTGGCTTCAGCTTCCCATTCCTGGGTAAAGATGCCCAGGGACATGTGACAGTGATCTTCGCACCACACTACTGAGCCTGTGCGCTCCACAGTCCATGCTCCACGAGAGAAGCCCACCTGTGACATCCGAAGACAAGCCCCCGTGCCACGATGAGGGCCCAGTGAAGACCCAGCACAGCCAAAAATCAACAGAAAAAAAATAAAGTAGTAGTGATCTTGCTCATCCTGGGCAGTGCTAGGCAGCTGCCCCTAGAAGGGACTCTCCATTACCCCAGACCTGCTTCGACTGGCATGCGAGTGTGCGTGCCCGCTCAGTTGCTCAACGGTGTTCGATTCTCTGCGGTGCTATGGGCTCTAGCCTGCCAGGGTCCTTTATCCACGACATTTTCCAGGCAAGAATACTGGAGTGGGTTGCCGTTTCCTCTCCAGGGCATCCAGCAAAGCTGAACTGCAACGCTCATCTTTTGTGCAAACCAAGAGCCCCTAGGCTCTGAGCGCGCAGGGTGTGCTGGGCTTCCTGCGGCCAGGCGGGAGGGCCCTGGGGTACCTCGAGGATGTCGGTGTTCGTGCGGCTCTCGTGGGGCTCGCTGTACTCCGTGTACTTCAGAAGCACCCGGTCCATGTCGGTGCTGGCGTATTGGAAGAGGCGGTTGGAGCTGTTGAAGATGATGAGGGCGATCTCGCAGTCGCAGAGCACGCTCAGCTCGTAGGCCTTCTTCATCAGCCCGAACTTCCGCTTGGTGAATGTCACCTGGACTCAGTATCCAGAGGCAGGGCAGGAGAAGACAAAAGTGGCCCAGCTTTGGGGGCTGCTGGCCGGAAGGGGGATGGGCGGCTCTGGGCAGGCAGGGCCTCCCCAAGTCCAGTGGGTTCACAGGCTGGTGGGGGCAGCGCCCCATATACCATGTCCGGGCTGGGCATAGTGGGGGCTGCGGGCTGCGGGCACAGAGGCCAGGATTGGTCGAGGAACATGGAGATGAGCGCATCAATTCAGCCTAGACAATCCCAGAGAGCTCGAGGGCCAGCTTCCACTTCTGGAGGCCCTTTCGACTCCGCCCACTCTGGCCTAAACACCAGGTGGCTGGGAGCCTGTGTCTGCCTCTGTCACTCCTTGACAGCTAGGCCCAGAGCTGAAACTTCTTACTAAGCAAACGACTGGTCCCGAAGGGGCTTCCCAGGTTTAGATACATCAAAGAAATAAAGAAAGAAGGAACTGTCTGTCTGTTGAACTCTTTTCCATCCTTCAAAGCCCCTACTATAATTCCTACTCCTCCAGGAAGACTTCCCTGCCCCTCCAACTCTAGGAATCCTGGTCTTGAGTCCTCTCAGCCTCAGCCCCAGCCACCTGGGCCTCGGAAGTGGGGGAGAGGGCCCATGCAAGGTGGGACAGGGAGTCACTTACATACAGCCGGGGCCGGGGCAAGGCTGGGTCACCCCCATCACCTGCCAGCCTCCGCAGCTTCTCTCCTGGCCCCTCAAGCCCCTCGTCTGGCTCCAGCTCGGGTCCATCGAGGCCCACGCCTCTCCGCTTCAGTGTCTGTGGGAAGGGGAGACAGCAGGGTGACCCCCCCACATCCCACCCAGCTCTGTGGGCAGGCAGAGTACAGGCACAGCTCCTCCAGCTAAATCCCATTAACCAAAAACCCCAGGGAGTCATCTAGTAACTTCCAACTGTATGTGAGAGAAGGACTGTCCTGCCTTGGGACCAGAGAGGCCCCGATCACACAGCAGGGGCGGAGATCCACCCAGGCCTGCCGGCATTATCCTAATGCTCCTCCGGAGTGTGATTTGCTTTCTCCATTCTGCGCCCAGGCGCAGCCTCAGAGCCTGGCATGCAGGAGGTGGTTAATGAGCCTCAGCTAGTTGAGCATCTAGAGGCTACTCACAGGCTCTCCAAAGCTGTCACCCCCCCGGGACCAGTGATCCCCGTACTCCTAGACCCCTGCTTCTCCTCTACCAGCTTCTCTCCACTGCTGTCACCTTGGGGCTCCCCAGACAGTCAGTCCTAGCCCAGTGCTCAGTCCACCCAGTGGCTTCAGCTTCCCATTCCTGGGTAAAGATGCCCAGGGACATGTGACAGTGATCTTCGCACCACACTACTGAGCCTGTGCGCTCCACAGTCCATGCTCCACGAGAGAAGCCCACCTGTGACATCCGAAGACAAGCCCCCGTGCCACGATGAGGGCCCAGTGAAGACCCAGCACAGCCAAAAATCAACAGAAAAAAAATAAAGTAGTAGTGATCTTGCTCATCCTGGGCAGTGCTAGGCAGCTGCCCCTAGAAGGGACTCTCCATTACCCCAGACCTGCTTCGACTGGCATGCGAGTGTGCGTGCACGCTCAGTTGCTCAACGGTGTTCGATTCTCTGCGGTGCTATGGGCTCTAGCCTGCCAGGGTCCTTTATCCACGACATTTTCCAGGCAAGAATACTGGAGTGGGTTGCCGTTTCCTCTCCAGGGCATCCAGCAAAGCCGAACTGCAATGCTCATCTTTTGTGCAAACCAAGAGCCCCTAGGCTCTGAGCGCGCAGGGTGTGCTGGGCTTCCTGCGGCCAGGCGGGAGGGCCCTGGGGTACCTCGAGGATGTCGGTGTTCGTGCGGCTCTCGTGGGGCTCGCTGTACTCCGTGTACTTCAGAAGCACCCGGTCCATGTCGGTGCTGGCGTACTGGAAGAGGCGGTTGGAGCTGTTGAAGATGATGAGGGCGATTCGCAGTCGCAGAGCACGCTCAGCTCGTAGGCCTTCTTCATCAGCCCGAACTTCCGCTTGGTGAATGTCACCTGGACTCAGTATCCAGAGGCAGGGCAGGAGAAGACAAAAGTTCAGGGTGATGAGAGGGGGAGTTGAGGGGCCTATTTTTGCGTGAGCATGCTTCCTGATTTCATGCCTTTGCATGTGTTCTTTCCAACTGTACTGCTCCTCACTTCTCAACCTGGCAAACTCCTGCAGATGCGTCAAAACCTGGCCCAAATGTCCTCGCCTTAGGGAAGTTTTCCCTGGTCTCCAGGCAGATCCCACACTCCCTCTCTGAGCCTCCCCAGTTCTGTACCTGTCTCTGGCCCAGCACTTTGAGTTGGATGTGTTTGTGTTGAGTTCCATCTCTCCTGTGACTGGAGCTCCAGTCATCACAGAGACTCAATGCATAAATCATGTGAAGCAGTAAATGCTACATCTCAAACTCCTGACCCTACATCGAGTCTCCTTCTTCCCTTGTAGTTCCCTCAAATGGCCAAGCCTTTGCCCAGGCCGTGTTACTTCTGCTAGGAAAGCCTTTCCCCCAGCAGCCACTGTTCCACCCAGTGAACTCACCTGTCGATTCCTTTGGTCCAGAATGCGTGAGATCTGAATTTTTTTCCTCCCCATGTCCCAGGCTGGGTGGAGTGCCCTTTGTCTGGAGGTGGGGGTTGGGAAGGAGAAGAGAACAGAGCAGGTGGATGGAAAGTGGGGACAGGCACCCCAGCATACCCCCTATCTTCCTCCTACCCCTGCCAGGAGACAATGGAGAGAATGAGGTGGGCTGGGTCACCCCCACATCTCACACCCTCAACCAGCCCAAGATGCATCAAATGCTCACTGAACACCTCAGACCAATGCCTTATAAGGAAAAGGTTGACCAAGGAGGAAAAATTGAGAGATACAGGTGCCTCCAACTGAGGCTCTAAAGCAAAACAAGCTGATAGCTGTGGGACCTCAGGGGAGCCTGACCCTCTGTCTGCACGTGGATACCAGCGCGGTGCACTGCCCAGCGCTACTGGAGCATAAAGTGAGCCAGCCCACACAGGGCACTCAGAGCCGCCCTGCAGACAGCAGCTGCCGTGGGTGCACTGCCCTTAGGAACACTGGTGGCAGCCTGGAAGTCCTCAACAGGCCAGGCTGGAGGGCCATGCGATGACTGTACCGAGCGGGGCACACTGATCCAGAAGTAAGCCTGATCCACACAGCAGACACTTTTCGACTCATTCAGTCCACCCACGACAGCCCTTCCGTGAGCAAAGTGGAGGGCTGTGGTTACCAGAAAACATACATTAAAATATACATAAAACATATACTTAAAAATTACATTGCGAGTAGAAAAGACTAGAAGGAAATACTCAAGCTGGGAGTCAGTGCTGGGTGAAAATTTATGGGTGAGTTTTTAAAACTTGAGATGCAACTCACGTAACATAAGATTTGCCATTCTAACATGTGCATTTCAGTGACATTTAGAACATTCGTGACGTTGTGCAACCATTATCTCTAGGTAGTTCCAGAAACTTTACACCCTTCAAACGGAGGCCCAGGGGCTTTGTGGCAGCCCAGTAGTTAAGACTCCGTGCTTCCACTGCAGGGGGTTGGGTTCAGTCCCTGGTCAGGGAACTAAGATCCCACATGCAGTTTGGCAAGACCAAAAAACCAGAGCCAAACAAACCGAAAACCCAGAAAACAAGACAAAGAGAAGAGCCAGCCCCAGAGCGGCCATTCCCCGCTCCCCCTTCCTCAGCCCCCAGCAGCTACTCTGTGGATCTGGCCTGTTCTGGACATTCTTATACGTGGAATCATACCATGTGTGGCCTTTTCATCTTTTTCTTTTTCTTTTTTATCTTTTGAATTTTCTACCTATTCTCCCTCAGTGATTAAAGATTTTTATTTTTAAAAATGTGTGTTGGTTGGGGGCTCGGGGGGCACTTCCCCGGCGGTTCAGTGTCTAAGAGTCTGCTCTCCCAACTCAGGGGGCTTGGGTTGGATCCCTGGTCAGGGCACTAAGATCTCACATGCTGTATGGCACGGCCAAAAAAACAGAAATAAAAAATGGGGGGAAGCCTAATAGAAACTCACCTTTCCAGTGGGAGGAGGGGGAATTCCCTGGGAAGGCTTTCACTTGGAGACTTCAGACTGGGAGGAGGGGGTGGGCCCATGCAGACTAGAGAGGAAGCCTGGACCCTCCTCACGGGGATCTGGGGTCTCCCTGGTGGGGGCCCCAAGGTGAGCGTGGGCAGCTCAGTGAGGGGAACGAGTAACCAACACCTGGCCCAGACCTCTCCCGGCAGCCCCCAGGCAGGGCTCCTGGAATCAGGGAATCACATTGTCTGTCCTGCAGCACTCACCCCGCTGTACAGAGAGCCATCCATGGCCCCCGCGACCCCTCCGCCAACCCCATGACCACACTCCACCCCCAAGCCCTCTCGTGTCAAAGGGAACTGAAGCCACGCCACAGGCCTGCCCCAGGCTGAAGTGGGCCCTTGCTCAGGCCCCAGCCAGCCTCAGACCAGAGGAGAGGTCTTCAGTAAGGGCAGCCTTTCCCTCAGCCGCAGTGTGCTGTTCCGAGTGGGGTGGGTACGAAAGGCAGAGTACCTCGCACAAAGCCTGGCAATGAGGTCTTGGGAAGTGCAGGGAAATGCAGGTCTGTCTCTGGGAGAAACATACCCCAGCCTGAGGGGTCTGGGGCGGCTCCCATCTTCCCAAAGATCCAGAGCTGGAAATGTGAGTCACCCCAGCCTGTCATATGCAGCCCACTAGGTCACCCCAGGCACACCCTCCACCTTCCCTGGTCTGGGTCTCTGAGTAGTCATAACTATGTGGAGTCCAGGCCAAAACGAGCCCCCACCATGGCCCCCCAGTTCCAGCCTGACTTGCTAAATTTAACCTTTGGGGCTAATTTTAATCCCTGTCCGGAATCGGGCTAGTTCCCACGGCTGGGATGCATTATCCCCGCCCTGACGGGCCCCTGGGGACAGGAGGAGGGCACTGGCCCGGAGGTCTTGGTGCCAAGATGATTCCGGAAATGCCCCCCACGCCTGGAATCCCATGAGAACGTGGGACTTGGACATGAGTCTCGGGGTCTAGAAGATCCAACTTTGGCCCCTTCTCTGTCTGTCCCCATTTTAGACAAGGACTCCCTGGCCGGGGCAGGGTTCACATAATGGGGGTGCCCCCGAGAGTCAGCAGGTCAGGAGAGGGGCTCTGAACTGAGACTCACGAGCTGAGACAGGAAGTGAGTTTTAGGCAGAAGGAACGGCAGGTGCAAAGTCCCTAAGGAAGAAGGAGACGCATGAACAAGGCTAGAGTGAGAACAGGGGGGAAAGTGCAGAGGCAGGGCCACTCTGAGGCCTCTGGGTTTTGCACTAAGAGCAATGGAGAGCCGTGACGGACGGCGGTTCATCAAGAAGGCACAGGACTTTAGGGACTTCCCTGATAGTCTAGTGGTTAAGACTCTGCATTCCTAATTCAGGGGACCAGGTCTGATCCTTGGTCGGGAAACTAGATCCCATATGTCTCAACTGAGATCCAGGGTGTTGCAGCTAAAACCTGATATAGCCCCAAATTTAAAAAAAAAAAAAAAACTGGTTCAGTCAGAAAAAAAACACAAAAACTTGGTCATAGCTGTCATCGGGAGCAAGACTGTTGGAGGCCGAGGTATAGAGGACAGGAAGCTGCAGGGAGGCCGGAGCTGCGTCCATCTGGGCCGAGACCGGGGGTTAGGCCCCTCTGTGCTCTGCCTGCGCCCTGCACTTTAAGTCACTGTGTACTAGGGCTCTTGGGTTCCTCCAGAGCCCAGGGCCCCTGCCATCTCTGGAGGCAGGCCTGACAGGTGCAGATGGACTCACGCAAAGGTTTGCGCCTTCTGACCCTTGATGACTTTGGAACCCCCAGTCTTCACCTAGGAACCAAAGTCACCCCCCGCTCTGGTCCTGGAGGGATCTAGCCAGCACAGAGCTCTGATCATGCCCCTTCCTGATTACACACTCCTCACGGCTCCCCACTGCCCTCAGGAGGAAGGAAGCTCCAGTCCTCAGTCCGGCATCCAAGGCCCTGCCCTAATCAGCTCCTGCCCACTGTTCTCTACCTTCAACAAAACGTGTTTGAAATCCCCTTTTGCCTCTTCTGCACCTGGCCAGCTCCTCGTTCACACTTCAAACACCCAGCTCGCGAAATCCATTTCTTCCGGAAGCCCTCCCTGCCTCTCACTCTGGTCTCCCACAGCCTCCATCCTTCTCCTCTAGTTCAGACTCTGTGGGCTGTTGGATGAGGGGTCATATATCCACCTCTCTCCTGCTCCCCTAGCCTGGAGGATCCTCAGGGCCAGTCACAGGGGTGACTGGGAAGATATGGAGTGGGCCAAGAGGGACACGTCTGAACTGCCCTCAGCTTCCCTCAACAACTTCCTCTCAGACTCCCCCAGCTGACTCCCTACCCAGAAATACACGCGCATGCAAATCCAACTGCTCAGCGTTGACCTGCCTCAGGCCCAGGTGTGAAGGGCCAGCCAAGGAATGCAGAGGCGGGAGGCCCACGGTGTGCATATATATTTGTACTCACATGCAAATCCCCACCCTGAGCCGCAGACAGACCTGGCAGCCAGTTCTCCAGATGTTGGCGTGATGGTGATCGAACTGCTGGGGGAGGTGGTGGTGCGTGCTGAATGTGCAGGGCACGAGGGGGGAGGCTGAGGTTGGGAGAGGCTGAGGCTGGGGAAGGCCTCTTCTGGGCACAAGCCCCACCCCCCACCAAGACCAAGGTCCAGCTAGAAAGCCTAGATCTTGTTGTCTCTGCCCAGCAGAGTGGCAGAGGTGAGCCCATCGACTCAGGAAAGGGAAGAAGAGCGGGGATAAATCCAAGAGGGCACCCAGTGGAGAAAGCTTGCAGCTGGGCCTCAGTGGGAGGGCTGGATGGGGCCTGAGCGCACGGGAAGGGGAGTGGGCATTTGAAGTCAAGAGTCCGGTACCTCCCCACCTCTGTCTTTGTACCCCACTTACCAAGTGTCAACTATGTGCCAACCATTGCGATCAACTGACCTCAAAAGAAGTAGAAAGCTTAAGTAGACCAATGACCACGGAAAATTTAAACAGTGTCTCGAGATGCACCATTAACAGGATAACAGGCCCCTACGGTCTTATAGCTGTTTTATCAAACCTTAGAGGACAGGAAAGTGAAATGTTCTTTCAACTAACTCAGACCTTTAAAAACAGGGGCACTCCAAGTCATTTTAATGAAACTCTTATAGGTCAGAACCTAAGTCTAAAAAGAGAGAAGTACTGACCACAAAAGGACCAATGTTAGCAGCCAGGGATTCAGGGAAGACCTCTCTGAAGAGGGAATGTTTGAATTGAGGCCAGAGGCACAAGAAGGACACAGGCAACGAAGGGAAGAGTCAGTGAGAAGACTTGGTGGAAGGGTGTTCCTGGCAGGGGAGCATGCTCATGAGTTTGACATTTTGAAAACAGCAAAGAAGTCTGAATGTCTGGACAACGTGAACAAGGGAGAGAGAGGAGGGGGATGGTGGTGGTGGGAGTGGGGTTTGGATCATGTAGGTCCTTGTGGGCCACAGTGAAGAGTGTGGGTTTTACTCTGTGGGCATTAGGGAGCTATAGAGAATTGGGGGGTAGAGGAGTACCTAGATATGATTTTGACAGTTTAAAATCCCCTCGTATTTTCATGCATTGCTGGTGGGAGGGGAAAGAAGAAGAGCCACTCTGAAAAACTGTCTGGCATCTACTAAAGCTGAACAAGCCGCTACCCTCCAACCCAGTGATCCTTCCCCTCCTCCTGTATTTACCAAAGACAAATGGGCCCATGTAAGAAATCACACAAACAAGAACATCCTCAGCAACTTCATTCATCATAGCCCCAGACTGGAAATGATTCAAATGCCCTCCGTGGGAAAATTGACAACTACTTTCTCGTAAATTCTATGATGGGCTACTATACAGCACAGAAAAAGGATGCATCTCAGCTCCACGCAACCGCACAGGTGCGTGGAGCTCCCAGATCATGGGCTGATTCAACAATATTGGGCTCTGCAGAGGGGACGTGCCATGTGATTCCGTTGATACAAAGTTCCAGAACAGGCACAACTCACCTCCAGTGATGGATATGAACACAGTGGCCACGCTAAGCAGGTGCTGTGACAGGACGGTGCAGGTCAGGGGGCTGGAGTGTCTGTTCCCTGACCAGCTGTATTCAGTTGGTGCAGGTATTTTAGCCCTACTCCAATGATTTTTGCATTTCTCTCTAGATGACTTAACCAGAAGGATTTTTTAAAAAGTATCCCCTGCCCCCACTTAGGTTGCTGTGACGACAGCATCTGTCTGGGCAGGAGTGAGATGACAGGGAGAAGCTGGGGCAGACATCCAGGCAGGAGATGCGGGGCCTGCACTGAGACCGGGGCTGCAGGAAGGCAGAGGATGGGCTGTTTGGCAGTCGAGGGGACAGGATATGCTGTGGCATATGCCTGAGGTTGGAGGGAGCCTGGGGTCTCAGGCCTGAGCATTATTTGTGGGGGAAACTGAGGGTGCATGCGGTGCGCGCATGCATTGAACGTGTCCAATTCCATGGACTATATGGCCCGCCAGGCTCCTCTGTCCATGGAATTCACCAGGCAAGATTACTGGAGTGGGTTGCCATTCCCTTCTCCAGGGGATCTTCCCAACCCAGGGATCAAAATAAGCCTCCTGAACTGCAGGCGGGTTCTTTTCCGCTGAGCCACTGGGGAAGCCCCACGCCGGGGCACACAGGAAGATCTCATAAGCACCCGGAGCAGGACTAAGTCTCACTGTGACACCTGTGGTCACTAAGTCCATCAACAAGCACCCCTGAAGTCCTCTAGGCCATGACTGTCACCTCCCTCTAAGAGGCCTCTCAGCACCCTGGTGATGGAGATGGAGGTCTGGAAGGAATCCCACCCTCCCACTCACCCTTCACTGTGGGCCTCTTCCTGTGGAAGAACTCAGCCTTCTCATCTATCAATGGGAGTGAGAATCCATCAGCCACCAGCTGAGGAGGAGGGGGCAATGGAGGGGTCTTTCGACCTTGTCTCTGAACGCCCAGAAGCCAGAAGGCAGAGGAGCTTTGGAGCTGGGGGTGCTGAGTCAGCATGCCATCTCGTGAGGCCACGGGGACCCTTCCTGTAGCAGGCTGGGTGACATCAGGCCCCTATCTGCCCCCCTTCCATAAAGCGGGTCATGGAATCCTGATCTCAAAGGCCCTGCAGGGAGGGTCTGAGATAAAAGACCAGGAACCGTCGAGTTCCCCTTCTCGGCTCTCAGCGGGGCTTTAATGGAGGGGCCAGCAGCAGAGTTAGGCTGCCCGACCCTTGAGCCCAGAGGCCACAGTGTGGCAGGGGACCCAGGCCGGGAAGGAGGGGAGGAAAGGAGAAGTGAGAGGCAGGTGGGTGGTGGGGGGAGGTGAGGGCCCAGGGGACGCGGCGAAGCGGGGAGGGGTCGCTATGCCTGGGCCCGGCAGCAAATCAGGCCAGCAGCCCAGCCTCACGCAACCCAGGCGGTGGTTTCATCACCTGTTCCCCAAGCACCTCGTTACGGGCGACAGGAAGAGCCCCTTGGAAAGTCGGGACCCCCCCTCCCCTCTCTTGAGGGCTCCGGAGGCTCTGACCCCAGCTGCTAGAGACCCTCCCCCACCCCAGCCAGGGCCCTGGGCTGCCTCCTCTCCTGGGAGCCTGGGGAGATGGAGGCCCAGGTTGCGGTGTGGGGAGGGGGGCACTGTGGGTGACCTAGGGGCTGGCTAGCCCACAGCGGCCCCTCTCCTGCCCTCAGGAGAAGGTGGGCTCTGGCAGTGACTCCTGTGTGGCCAAGCTTCTCCAGGCCTGTTTCCTACCCTGGAAGGTGGGGAGAGCCGGGGACGCCTCCCTGAGATGGGGGGCTCTCTGAAGTGGGTGTGGTTGAGATGCTGTTCCCCTCTTTCCCTATGCAGGCAGCAGAACTCCTTAGGGTCTTCTCCCCTCAGCCCAGGGGTGCCCAGGTCAGACTGAGGGCACCAGGCAGACCCAGGAGGGGTGCGGGGATAGGCGGCTCGGGGAGAAAGCCCTTCCTCACACATACAGATGGGGGTTTGGGAGGCTCCCCTCATAGGCAGACTCCCCTCGGACACATGAACCCCCCGGCACACGCGCAGTCCACTGGCCTTGTAGACCCCTCCCAAGCCCACATGGCTCACCAAACACACGTATCCCGCAGATCACACACAGATGCCCAATTACACGCAGACCTCTCTCACACACACGGACTCTCCAACACATGCCAATCCCCCAAATGCACACAAACCCTCATTATATGTAGACACCCCCAAACACACTGTGACCCCAACATGTAACCTTTCTAGACACACATAGAGCTCCCCCAAACACAGGGAGACTCCCCAGACCCATGCTGGTCCCACACTGCAAGCAGGCACCTGGACACAGATCGGGCCTCCACCTCTGCACGCCCACCCTCTGGCCTCCTGAGGCCAGGTGGGAGCACTCTCCAGGGAAGAGATGCAGGCTGGGGGTGGGGGTTCTGAGGGTGGGGCGAGGGGCCAGGAGGGCCTCAGGGATCATGTGTGTGGACACCGCACAGGGACCGCAGGCTGCATCGGTGCAGGAGGCAGGCATTGTGGGCATCTTCGGGTAGTTCTGGGGCCTGGTGGGGTGGGGGTTGAGGGTGGGATGTGTTCCCCACGGGCAGCTCTGAATCCCAGACACCCAGAAGATTCCAGGTGGAGAAGAAGGCCCTTTGCGGGGGGAGGTCCCTTTGTCTATCGGTCCCTCTGACAATCATGGGGAAACTGAGGCCCAGTTGGGAACCCTCAACCGCCCCCTTCCACAGACCCCTTCGCAGGCCTGCTTCCGGGAGGGCCCAGCGTGGCTGTGTGCTAAGGGGTCTGCGGGCCTGGCTGTGGCTGGGGGCTTGGCCAGACCGGGGTTCCTACCCTGGCTCCACTGCACAGTTGCTGCTTAACATGCTCCGAGCCTGCTTCCCCATCTATGCAGCGAGCCCTGGGGCCCGCTCACCTGTGTCTCCACTTTAGAAAGGCCTCATCTAACAGCAGACTCGCTCACCTTCCGCCCCATTCCTGGCACCTGAGACACCAGCCCCAGACAGACCTGCCTCTTCTCCATCACCAGGTCTTTGCCCCGCCGTGCCCTCTGTCCCGGACGCCCTTCTCAGACTCACCCAGATTCGAGAAGCTGCTACGTGTCCTTCAGGGCTGGGCAGAAACCTCTCTAGGGGTGCTAATCTCCCCAGAGCAGATTTCTCTCTCCCTGGGTGGCTTAGTTGTGCTGGGTATTTGTGGTGCTTCTTTGCTAGTTTCTCTGATGATCGTGCGTGAGTTAGTCACTTCAGTCGTGTCTAACTCTTTGTGACCCTATGGACTGCAGCCCACCAGGCTCCTCTGTCCATGGAATTCTCCAGGCAGGAATACTGGAGTGGGTAGCCATTCCCTTCTCCAGGGGACCTTCCTGACGCAGCGATCGAGCCCAGGGCTCCTGCACTGCAGGCGGTCTCTACCATCTGAGCCCAGGGAAGCCTCTCTGATGGTCGTACTGAAGCCCTGAGAGGTCCATTCCATGAGGCAGAGAATGGGGCCTTCCCAGTGCCCAGCACAGAGTAGGACTGCATCACCGTTCCTTGAACAGGCCACCCAACAACTGCTTAACAAATGGAAGAGACATCAGCAACGAGTTCCGTTTTCTTTTAAACACCTCATAGCTCACAAAACAAACTCGAGGCCCCATCTGGCCCACAGGCTGACGGTGTGAGAGGCCCCCCAACATCCTCACGCTAAACAGCCTCCAGCACAACGGCCCACTGCATGGTGCTCATGCCTCTCTCAGTTCCAGGGTCCCGTGCCCACGTCGGAAGGAAATTATGTCCTGAAGTCACCAGGGCCTGGCTGCCCTGTCCACTGCAGGTCCTGCCAAGAAGGCTGGTTTCTGTCACAGCCACTGCAAAATTGACTCATTGCCCCATTTGCCTCCCGTGGGGCTTAGGACCCATACCCCTGGGGCTGGGAGAGACCATACATTCAACACCCAACCCTGCTATCTCACACAAGTCAGGGCCCTTGCCCAGTCCAAAGCCCCCAGTGATGTCCCCTCAGCTGCAGTGGCAGCTACAGGAACGGCCCAAGGTTTCTCTCTCTTTGTTCCAGAGAAAGATGTCCCCATAGGGCCCCAGAAATTCATCCCCAGAGGCCTGGGCCTCCCTGCTTGGGAAATTAACACATCTGTCAGAGCTGGGCGGAAGGGACTCAGCCCACAGCCCAGCAGAACAGAGATGCAGCCAGTGGGGAACCCAACCTGGGGCCCCTGGGGCATCCCTGGTCCCCACTTTCTTCCCCCAGAAATGTCTATGGCTCACCAAGGTGTCGGGGATACAAGGGCAGGGAGGAGACAGACCCAGCCTGACCTTCTGCATTGCCCAGCCTGGAGAGGGAGACGACAGACACATCACGGTGTCCGGAGGACTTTAACGATGGAATTCTACGGGGGGAGGCAGAGGGGGAGGTGGTGTGGAAAGAGCTGCTTTGAACAGAGGGGCCAGAAAAGGCCTTCTGAAAAGGGAAACACAAGGAGCAGGGAACCACAAAGAGGAAGTACACCAGCTCTGCAGGGATGTGGAGAATGGTAGGTGCAAAGGCCCGGAGGCGGGCATGTGCCAGGTGGGTTCCAGGTATGGCGGAGATTGGCATTGCTGAGAATGGGTGAGCAACAGGCAGCCAGAAGCAGAGGGGAGCAGGGAGGCCACAGGGGACTTGGGAATCAGGGTGAGAGAGGGGACTGCAGAGCAACTCAGTCCTGGAGGGTGTATGAGTCCAAGGCGGGGGGCAGGGGCTGCAGTATGATTCCGGATTTTCAGCAGCCCCCGCGGTTGCTGTGAGAAGGAGCCCTTTAGGTGCAGGGCCGCGTCCAGCAGGAGATGAGGCTCTGGTTGTGGAAACAGGACAGAGGCAGGCCTGTGAGGCAGCAGTGACTCATGACAGCTGGCCTGCACTGTTCCCTCTGCAGACACCCAGCTCAGCCTCTAGTGAGCATGGACCTGGACGGGCTCAGACAGGGAAGCTGACAGGCCTGAGGCCTGCTTGGCCCCTGGTGCGGGGTGGGGTGAGGTGGGCCTGGATGGGGCTCACAGCACTCCACTCGGTCATGGTTCAGATGGCACCTCCTGTTTCTGGGTGCCTGCTGTCTGCCCGGGGCCCACACTCCACCTCATTTACACACAGGACCAGCCTGACTCAGATAGCCCAGTGAAGCGGAGGAGGCTGCCCTGTTTTACACAGCAGGAAGTGGGCTCCTTCCCAGGGCCACACAGTGGGACCCCAGATCCTCATTCAAGTGTGGGTTTGTATCCCATGGCTGTCCAGCTGCACCCCAAACCCAGCCCCTCTCAGCCCCCCGACCCAGTCCGAGAAGTAGGCCTGGGTACTAGTGGGGTCTGAGACACTCATTTCTGGACTGCCTGGGGCCAATGGGTAGCCTCACAAGGCCCCCAAGTTGCAAGCACAGGGAAGCCCTCTTGGGGCAGTTGAGAAATGGGATCCAATCCTTGTGTTCATCTGACTTGGATTCATGAGCCTGGGCTGGGGTGACCTCTCCTACCCCAAATGGGATCCCAGGGTGTGATAAATCCTCTCCAAAAAATGACATCTGTCTGCAAGTGCCTATGTGCCTCAAATCTTCTGGAAGGTCAAATCCCCAACATGTCTACATTCATTGCATCTGAGTTGGGGTGACAAATGACCTTAATTCCCTCTCTCCTCTAATTTGCATTTTCCAGATGTCTGCCTGGTTGGGTAATGATTTAATGAAATCAATCATTACTTGGAGATGGGAAGTAAGATGAGCTCAGATTGCTTAGGTCACAAGGGTATCCAGAGAGCTCAGAAAAGGGCAGTGATCTGTCTGAGGTCACACAGAGAGGGGCAAGAAGAAGCTGCGGCCAGCCCGTCACTCCTGGCTTTTGTTGTCTAGGGTCCGCGGGGCAGCCTGGAGCCCATCCTTTCTCTGAGGGGCCTGAGTGTCTCCACCTGGACTCAGTCTTCGCTCCTGCAGCGGCAGCTTCAGACTAGACAGTGAGTTTCCAGCTGTCACAAGTGAGACCCCAGGACCCTCAATGTCCCCAAATTCCACTCCTTGGAAGCCAAGACTCACTTCTGGACTTAGACAGGTGAAGGAAGGCAGGTATGGGGACAGGAGGGAGCAAGGCTTTCTCCCAAAGCTCTGTTGACTTTTGGAATCAAATTCCACACACTTGTCCTTCTGAGTCTAAATACTTTTTTGAACCCCATTTCCTTTACCTCAAGAGTCTGCAAGTGCTCAACCCCAGGTGCCAAAGGTCCAGAGGTCCTGACCTTCCCCTGTGAGGGTTCTCAGCCAGGTCAGGCAAAAGGCCTCGTCTGTGTCTGACCTCTCAGGTATGCAGCTTGGGGACAGGGAATAGCCTGGGACTCCAGCTGGTGACATCCATTGCCCAGGACCCTGGGAGACACAGAGGTGGGGACCATCACCAGGAAAATAACTCGGCCACCAGTCTGTCATATGCTGACAACCTCGGGGGGCTGTGACTACTGTTCCTCCGATTAATGACATCTGTCTGCAAGTGCCTATGTGCCTCAAATCTTCTGGAAGGTCAAATCCCCAACATGTCTACACTCATTGCATCTGAGTTGGGGTGACAAATGACCTTAATTCCCTCTCTCCTCTAATTTGCATTTTCCAGATGTCTGCCTGGTTGGGTAATGATTTAATGAAATCAATCATTACTTGGAGATGGGAAGTAAGATGAGCTCAGATTGCTTAGGTCACAAGGGCATCCAGAGAGCTCAGAAAAGGGCAGTGATCTGTCTGAGGTCACACAGAGAGGGGCAAGAAGAAGCTGCGGCCAGCCCGTCACTCCTGGCTTTTGTTGTCTAGGGTCCGCGGGGCAGCCTGGAGCCCATCCTTTCTCTGAGGGGCCTGAGTGTCTCCACCTGGACTCAGTCTTCGCTCCTGCAGCGGCAGCTTCAGACTAGACAGTGAGTTTCCAGCTGTCACAAGTGAGAACCCAGGACCCTCAATGTCCCCAAATTCCACTCCTTGGAAGCCAAGACTCACTTCTGGACTTAGACAGGTGAAGGAAGGCAGGTATGGGGACAGGAGGGAGCAAGGCTTTCTCCCAAAGCTCTGTTGACTTTTGGAATCAAATTCCACACACTTGTCCTTCTGAGTCTAAATACTTTTTTGAACCCCATTTCCTTTACCTCAAGAGTCTGCAAGTGCTCAACCCCAGGTGCCAAAGGTCCAGAGGTCCTGACCTTCCCCTGTGAGGGTTCTCAGCCAGGTCAGGCAAAAGGCCTCGTCTGTGTCTGACCTCTCAGGTATGCAGCTTGGGGACAGGGAATAGCCTGGGACTCCAGCTGGTGACATCCATTGCCCAGGACCCTGGGAGACACAGAGGTGGGGACCATCACCAGGAAAATAACTCGGCCACCAGTCTGTCATATGCTGACAACCTCGGGGGGCTGTGACTACTGTTCCTCCGATGAGATGCTGAGGCGTGGGGAGGAAGTGGCCCAGGCACTGTGTCCCCTGCTCAGGGCTCCATGTCCACTGTCCTGCCCACAGCCACAGAGGCACCCCGTGGGCCCAGCCGAGGCCCCTCGTTAACTGCACGAGATGCAGACCCCACAGGGTGGGTGAGGGTCACGGCGGTCACAGGCACACGTGGGGGCCACGCCACACAAAGGTGCGGGGCCGTGACACAGGAGGGCACACTCACAGCAGGAAAGCAGGGGACTGTGGTTGTGCACCGGGGCCTCCGGGATGCCCAAAGGGGTGTGCCCCAGGAAAAGAAACCACTGGAGCTCACAGACGCATATCAGAGTCTCATGGCACCACGACTTTAGACACACAACTCCCCAGCTGACATCAAAACCTTCAGTAGCATGCCCTTTGGACACGCAACCTCTCAGCCATGACACACACTCCCTCAGACAGAACTCCTGGACATGCAAACCCTGGGACACACACCCTTTGGGACACACAAACCTCTCAGGAACACAACCCTTGAAAAGCCCCTCGAACACACCCCTCAGATTCACACCTCTTGGACATACACCCTTTGGACACAAACCCTGGACGCATAGCCTCTCAAACTCACAATTCTAGGACCGCAAACCTCTTAGACACAGCTCTCCCCCGTCCAGCAGCACCCTCGGACCTGCAAACTCATCCCAGCCCACAGATGCCATTCAAAGGACGCTGTACAGACCTCGGCCCGACGCGAGACGCACCTGCTCCACCTGGAACCTCCCGCACTGACCGGGCGGCAGCGGCTCAGAACTCGGACAGAGAGCCGGGCGGCCACAGGTGCCGTCTGAGCGGGCCGCCCCGCCCCCTGGGAGCTGATTGGGCGCGACGTAAATTTGCATAGAGGGCGAGCCCGAGGGCTGCGGTGGGCGGGCACTTGGGCGTGGCCGGGTCCCGGGAGTTCCGGGACCAGGAATCAGAAGCTGAAAGACTGTGAGATGGGGAAATAGTATGATGAGGGATGGGGACACGAAGGGGGCTGGATCAGACTTGCCAGGCATCCCCCGCTGTCACTGGGCGACCCTAAACTTACCATTGAGCCTGACCCTAATTCGGACCCTGTCTATAACCCGTGCTATCTCCTACCCTGGACTTATCCAACCTAAGTGAAATATAACTCCAATAGGGACCTTGAGGCCCCAGACCTAGAGACCTTCTCGCAGCCAACCCTGACTCTTGCCCTCACCCAGATGCAGGGACTGCAGAAGAGGCTTCTGGGATCGCTTGTGGCCTCACCCAGCTGCGTGTCTTCTGCAGCGGCATGTGTAACCCACATGCTTTGACAGGAGGGTAACAGAGCCCTCGGTAACTGGGCACCCTCCTCCTGAAGTGGTCACCTTCCGGGACTCGACCCCTCTCTGGGATCCCAGCAGCACCCAGGACAGGTCCCAAACCCAGAGGGGGGTCAGAGCAAGATTAGGGAGTGAATCATGGTGGAAAGGATTCCAGGATGAATATTACTTTGGACTGAGTGATCCTGGAGAAGCCCCCAGTCTGGAGGGATTCCCCCAAAGAGGGGCATTTGTAATGGGCCTTGAAGCGTGAGTAAGAGTTTGTCACTGGTGAGTTTTTCCAAGAGGACTTGCAAGGGGGCAGAGAAAGTGAAGAACATTCTTTGGTGGGGAAAGATGAAGCCTGAGCAGTGAGTGGTAGATTGGGCTGGAGGCCCTTTAAAGAAGGGCTTGGAGATAGGAGGAGGGGGTCCATTTGGGGCAGATGAAAGGGGAGAGTAGGTGAGTTGTAGTGGCTGTCTGTCATTCTTCTCAGAACACAACAAACCTCTGGACTCAGGAGGGAACATGTGGTAATATTAGTATGTGAGGGACACTGAGGAAGGAAACAGAGGTCCTGGAAGGCTTGTGCTTCTCCCCACACAGCAGTTTCCCCATCTGCAACATGGGCAGTTTGCACCCCTAGCCTGGAAACAGATTTTTCTTTGGGGGAAAAAAAAAACCAAACTAGGGTTGGTGGGGATCAGGTTTCCTGCCTCTCCCACCCCATCCTTGTTGCCCTTCAGTGCCCAACACCAGATGTTCAGGTGGCCCAGGCCAGGCTGGGAGCTTCTGCGTAGGCTCCAAGGCACAGAACAAGTCCTGCAGAGTGTGGAGGTGGCTGGGGGCCCGGGCCCCCCGAGGGCCGCTCTGTTTACCCGAGACCGCCCGCTTGCCTCTGATGCAACAGGCAGGCTCTGGTTACGTGAGCGCAGCAGCTGGAGCAGCCCCGGGGGCAGCCGGAGCTGAGCCAGCTGGGGATGCCCACCGCGGGGCACCCCTCCCACCTCTCCCACCACTGGGGCTCCTCCTGTGTTCTCGCCCCTGCCATGTGGTCCCCTTCCACCTCTCTCATTTCCAAACCCCCTTCCCAACCCAGTCCAGACCCTCTTCCATCACTCCCAGTTTCCTATAATGGCTCCTCTTTTCGCCTTTACCCCATTCCCGTCCTGTGCATGCGCCCATCACTGTGTTAGCCCGTGTGGGCCCACATCCACCCCTGGGGCAATCGGGAACCTTGACCTCAGTCTTTTCTGATGAGGGGACCCTCTTAGGAGCTGGCGTAAGAGACTGGGGGTTGGAAGGGAGATTTCAGGGGAGATTGGAACAGAAAAGGCTGGAGAGGGAGATCTGGGAAGAGGCCTGGTAGGTGGGGAAGGTGGACAGGGGTGGGAAGGTAAGTGGGTGCCGAGGCTGCTTCCCTCAAGTCTCCCTTCTCTGTATCTTCTCCCAGAATGTCGGCAGGGGAAGACTTTGACGGCTCCTCCATGGTAAGGGCAGTGTGGCTCAGTGGGTAGGGCTTCGGGCTTCAAGGATCTTGCTGTGTGACCTCAGGCCAGTCACTTCACTCCCCTGAGCCTGTTTGCTCATGTGAAAAATGGGGACAACACTGGTGCCTCCTCAGGGGTAGAAGTGCTTCAAGCTCAGTCTCCAATACCTCCTCCTCCTCCAAAAGCCTTCATTATCCCCCTTCCATCTGGTGTTCTGACACCCCCATTCCTCTTTCCACCTCAGCGCTGGCACAGAGGTTCAGAAATGCCTGTGTTCATCTCTGTCTCCTGGAGCCTGGGATCTCCTTGCGATTGGGCCGTGTGTTGTAGTAGCACAAAAGGGGTGTTTTCGTGGGTTTCTTGAAAATCTGGAGAGGTTTGAATAGTCTAGGGGTCTGGGGACCAACCTTGGGGCAACCAGAGGCCTTGCTGAGGGATGAGGTGGGGCTTGTAAAGGGGCTTCCTAGGGGCAGGACCCTCTGAGAGGGCAGGGCAGGAGTGAAATAAAAACCAGGATTTGGATCAGGACTAAAAACAGAAAGTCAAAATTCATGTCTGATTCCTGTCCTGAACACCGGGGACCAGCTGCAGGCAAGTCACTGCCCTCTCGGGCCTCCTTTTACTCCATCCAGAGATCTGAAAGAGGGGTCCCACACGTTACCCAGGGAGCCCTTCCAGGTTACCTCCACTCTCACGGGCGCTAGGATCCCTACTTGAATGTCTCTTGGCACGAGGAGGTCGTTTCTGAGAGCAAGTCTTAGTGAGCTAGGGAATCCCCACACCCTCCACTCTGGTGAATAGATAAGGCCAGTAGTGCATGGGGGCAGGTGCGAGGTCTTTCTGGGTAGTGGCCTCTCGAAGTCTTAATTCACTTTCTGGATAACTGGAGCAAGGACGCATGAGGTGAAAAAGGGCAGAGGGTCACATTGCACTCTCGAGGATCTGCCAAGACTGGGGACAATGACCGCTCAGAGACGCAGAGCCCCGCGAAGGCTTTGCCTCTTGCGCCCCCTGGCGGTCGTCGGGGGTGGGACGTTCGCCAGGTGGTGGATTAGTCACTAAGTAGAACGGCACCCCACTCCAGCACTCTTGCCTGGAAAATCCCATGGAAGGAGGAGCCTGGTGGGTCGCAGTCCATGGGGTCGCTAAGAGTCGGACATGACTGTGCGACTTCACCTTCACTTTTCACTTTCATGCATTGGAGAAGGAAATGGCAACACACTCCAGTGTTCTTGCCTGGAGAATCCCAGGGACGGGGGAGCCTCATGGGCTGCTGTCTATGGGGTCGCACAGAGTCGGACATGACTGAAGCGACTTAGCAGCAGCAGCAGCAGGGGCTGCGGCGGCTGCGGCATCTGACTCTTGTGACTCCATTGACTGTAGAGGGCCAAGCTCCTCTGTCCATGGGATTCTCCAGGCAAGAATACTGGAGGGGGTTGCCATTTCCTTCTCCAGGGGATCTTCCCAACCCAGGGATCAAACCCGGGTCTCCTGCATTGCAAGCTGATTCTTTACCAACTGAGCTATGGGGGAAGCCCCAGGGATGTTCACCAGGAGTGAAGGACAAATTGGCCATAGGAATGAAAGACAAAATTAATCCCACCCCCTGGGTGCACAGGACTTGAGGTGGTGGTGGGATCTGACAACCCACAGTCCCACACAGACCTCTTTGAGAGTACTATTAGTCCCTGGCTGAGGTCATTTTCAGAGGCTGTGGGTGATAGGGAACCTCGGAAGGTCTAGGGCACCCCATGAATGCTCCCCACTTGTTCACTGTGCCTGAACCATTCAAGGTTGGCCCTCGGATTCATGAAATTACATCACTAAGCTGACCATCTAGGGGCTGTGAGCTCTAGGGCCAGGGTTGGTCTGTCTGGCTCACCAGGGCATCCCATGGGGTATACAGGTCCTAGCTCAGACTGATCAGTGTTTGCTGGATAAATGGCTTCATGGTGGAAGGAGAGATGGACAAGAGGTGCTTTCAGAATGGATGAACAGAGTGTCTCATGGGGGCAAATACATACCAGTCAGGGCCTACAATAGTGAACCTGAGGCTCCTCCCTCTAAACTGAGTTAGGGCAGAGGGAAGACAGAATGGTGGCACCCAGACCCCCAAGACACCCTAGCAGAGAAGACGGAGGGCTGACTGTTTCCTGATGGCGGGAGGCAGTTATTTCCCAATCCCTCCTCCCAGGCCCACAGGCCCCTCTACAGCCCTGACACTCCACTGGGACCCTCTCTGCCCCCCACCTCTCCTAACCACTTTACAGGGCCAAGTTAGGGGATGCTCCCAGAGCAGTGAGCCTGGGGCCCATCCTGGCTGTACCCTCAACAACTCCATTCTGATCATCCTGATAGATTTTGCTGGGCACTGTGTTGGCACACAGCTGACCCTAGAGCTGTACAAACCAGGGGCCCTGATCTCCCAGGCTTGGAATCCTTGGGGATCAGTGTGGGATCTCCTAAGTCAGCGGAAACAGACTCAGATCAATTTTGGCAAATGCAGTGATTTTAGGGACTCATGAAACTGAAGAATTAAGATTTTTCTAGTATCAGGTACAGCCAGATCCAAGGTCCCAGGCAATGTTCTTAGGTTCCACGTTCCATCTGCTGAGCTTACCAACCCAAGAAAGAAGATGGTACTTTTTGTACTTTTCCAGCAAAATCTTCAGGGAAGACTTCTTGTTGGATCACATGCCCATCTCAAACCAAGCACTGTGACCTGGGAGATGGGGCACTCTGATTAGCCAGGCCAGGGTCCCACACCTACCCCTGGGGTCAGGGTGTCTTCTCTATATGGCCTGAGCTTGGGGTGGGCATTTCTGTTTGAGGGAGAACACAGTCCAGGTAGGCAATTACACAAATGTCTGCCTCAGCCTGTAGAGAAGGCTCCAATCCATGCTTTCCTGTCTAGATGGAGAAAGGTAGGACCAGAGAGGGTGAGAGCCAGGCCCCATGTCACACAGCAAGTCAGAGGCAGGGCTGGGGCCACACTAGACCAGGGTCTCCTCTCCCCTAGCTGTGTGGCGCTGCACAAATGACGGCACCTCTCAGAGCCTCTCTTCTCCCATCTGTATTTGGGGCGGCATCTCCCTTACAGGGCTGTCTGAGGGTGAAAGATGACCACTGTGAAGTACCCGGCACAGAGCTGGACACACAGCGGGCGTGTGGTCGTGGCGGCAGTTACTGGTCCGAGGGGCCGTGGCCATGTCCAGGCCAGTGAGGGGCGAGTAAGAACCCAAGGGCAGCGAAGTCTCGTCTCAGAACATTCATGGCTGGCCCAGAGGCAGGAGGGATGCGCTGGCCACACTTGCATGGTCTTCGGCCCCTGCCAAGTCCCACAAGGTTGTGTCAAAGAGTCCAGCTTTGGTCAGGCTAGGGGGGTAGAGATGAGGGCCAAGGTGAGCTCTGAGATGCCCCCAGGGCTTCAGGGGAGCCCAGTGAGGTGGCATCGGAAGCAGGATCCTGGGTGGGGCCAAGAGAAGAGTGAAGTGCTGGGAGTCAGAGAGTCTGGGTGTGAATCTCGGCATTTCTGGTCATGATGCTGACCCTGCCTTGCCTCTCCGAGCCTGATTCCTCTTCTGCAAAATGGGGATGTGTGTAGGGCCCTGGGCCTGGAGAAGCAGGGAAGACCAAGACTTGCCCTGTGAGAGGTCACTGATAACCCTGTGGGGGAGCCATCTGGGGATCAGCGGGAGTGGAGGCTCTGAGAGGGGATGTGGGGCAGCAATTCTGGGGGAAGAGCAGGGTCTGTAGCGACAAAGGTGGGTCAGGAGGTGCCACAGAGCACTTTGTTCTGAGGGGTACATCAGTCACGGGACAGCAGACGATCGGGGCACTCAGGGCTGGCCTGGAGCCTCCAAGCAGGCGCAGGAGAAACACGCTGGGTGTGCAGTGGGTAGAAGGGGCCACAGGGCAGCTTCCTGAGGTGCAAGGGTGGTGGGACCAGGGCACAGGATGCAGATGGGGGCGTGTGGGTCTAGGGATGGTGGGCAACACTGGGTGGTGAAATGGGGAGGGCTGCTTACCCCCTTGGCAGCCCTTCTTGCTCCAGGCCCTCCCAGGGGTCCCCTGAGCAACCCCACAATCCGTAGTGTTCCTCTACCTCAATACCCAGAGCCAAGCCCAGCATGTGGCAGGAGCCCCAAAAGAACTCTGACTGCACACCCATGAACGCTGCCACCTCCTGGCACTCAGGGCTGCTGCTGGAGGAGGCACAGGGGTCCCTGTCCCCACCCAGGCCTCCCCTGACCCTCCGAGAAGACTTCCGCAGCGCACACCATGGCAAATGAGCAGGCGGCTCTGACAGCTAAACAAGCCACGGGCACGGTCAGCCCCTCGGCACCTCCAGTCTGCCTGTGTCTGCCGTTCGTGAGCACAGAATGACAAGACGCCAGGCCCGTCTTGGTGCCGTGCTGTCCTCAGACGGCCAACCACACCTCCCCGTACTAGCCCTCCTGCGGTCCTCTCCCATTGGTCCCGGTCCAGGCCACATGACTGGCCTTGACAATGGGACGCCCGTAACTGTGCAGCAAGGGAAGGCTAAAGGAGCGTGTGCACCCTGGCCACTAGAAGGCGCCTGGGCTGGCCCGCTAGAGTCCACATGGAGAACTAGACACTGCCCCCAACACCAGGCAGCACTGGTCAAGGGCCAGATGCGAGGTTACCTCAGAATACTGGACCCCATCAAAAACCACGGATAGCTCCCACATGAGCCCAGCAAAACGGCCTGGCCAAGTCCAACCCAAATTGCAGAATTGTAAGCAGGCAGATGATTGGTGTCATAAGCTGCTAAGCTTGGGGACAGTTTGTCACACAGCAGTAGCTGACTGCTGCAACAGGAATCACAGTATGTGGTAATGTTCTCTTTGCCACGAATGAACCACTGTGACAGAAGGGAAAAGCAGAGACCAGAGTGGGGAGGGACTTGCTCAGGGTCACACGGCAGGTCACCAGTAGGAAGAGGATTCTAGAGCCAGGTGGATAACTGCCATGCTGGGCTCCGCCTGAGACAGTGAGTGTGGGTAAAGCAAGCAGGTGGCACATGGAGAGCAGCGAAAACAGGGCTCTGCTCTTCTTGAAGGGCAGGGGCCCTTGGGATCCAGACAGGGTCTGTGGCCTAGAGAGGCAGGAAGACGACAGAGAGCACCAGGGAGATAGGCTGACGACAGCCCTGAGCAGCAGAGGGCACCAGGTGCCCCTCCCCTCTAGCTTCCCACAAATGAAACCACTGAACAAGCCCAGGGAGAAAACCCCAGTGGTTAGTCAAGCAGGTCCCTCCTCGGATGCTGAGGGGATGGGTTAGTTCAGAGCTCAGAGCAGAGGGGCTCCAGGTCCACTTGGCACTGACCTGGGTCAGAGGGGCCGAAGCACCTCCAAAGTCTCTTCCAGGATCAGGTTGAGGAGGGTGGGAGCGGTTCCTCGGGGCTGGAACAAAACATGTGCGGCGTCTATGAGGCTGAGGTCCAAGGCCCTGAGCCGTGCTTGGCTAGACTAGATTGCACACTGGGGTCACGCTCCAGTCTCCCAGGCTCCTGGCCTGAGCCTTCAGGGTATCCTCTGTAAAAACAGGAATAGCTACCCACTTCAGAGGTTGTGGCTGGGTCTCATGTAGGTCTGGGAGCTTCAGATCCCTGGGGCTTGTGAAGAGAGGCAAGAGGGGGTGAGCGGCTACTCACAGCCGCCGTTAGTGGTGTCTTTCAGGGGCACAAGCAGGGCTTCTGGAAGCAGCTGGGCAACGGGGCTGAAAGCAGGAGCTATCGGTTTTGTGGCTTGTTGTGGTGGTGGGGGTACTGTGCAAAGCTTGCTGCAGTGAACACCAGTCCCAGTGGCTGTCACCCACCCGAGGCAGAGAAGCCAGGTGGTGACTTGGTGAACCCCCAAGAACCCCGCTCACGCTACCCTCAGAGGGCAGGTCACTGCACATCCCTTCTTACACATATGTGAGGCTTTTTCGGTTTTGACAGTTCTTGTGTCTGTTATCACACACAGCAACATAAAGGTGTTTTCTTCCTTTCTAAAGCCTTGTGCGGGACAGGCATGCCAGAACCCCACACTGCAGGAGTCAGACCCATCTCAAGGCCGAATGATGGCTTACAGCAGATGCTGCTGCTACCGCCGCTGGGTCGCTAAGCTGTGTTTGACTCTTCTCGACCCTACGGACTATAGCCCACTAGGCGCCTCTGTCCACGGAGTACTCCAGTACTCCAGTCAGGAATACTGGAGGGGTTGCCACTGCCTACTCCAGAGGATTTTCCCGACTCAGGGATCAAATCTGCGTCTCCTGCTTGGTAGATGGATTCTTTACAAACGAGCCACCTGGGAAGTGGTACAGCAGGTACATGGGTATTCAAATGTATGTTTATTAAGCTATAATGAAAACAAAACCAAAAAGAGCTACTTCTCCCCCTGATGTAAGGACTGTAAGCACTTTTCATTCTTGAAACCACTGAACAAGCCCAGGGAGAAAACCCCAGTGGTTAGTCAAGCAGGTCCCTCCTCGGATGCTGAGGGGATGGGTTAGTTCAGAGCTCGGAGCAGAGGGGCTCCAGGTCCACTTGGCACTGACCTGGGTCAGAGGGGCCGAAGCACCTCCAAAGTCTCTTCCAGGATCAGGTTGAGGAGGGTGGGAGCGGTTCCTCGGGGCTGGAACAAAACATGTGCGGCGTCTATGAGGCTGAGGTCCAAGGCCCTGAGCCGTGCTTGGCTAGACTAGATTGCACACTGGGGTCACGCTCCAGTCTCCCAGGGCTCCTGGCCTGAGCCTTCAGGGTATCCTCTGTAAAAACAGGAATAGCTACCCACTTCAGAGGTTGTGGCTGGGTCTCATGTAGGTCTGGGAGCTTCAGATCCCTGGGGCTTGTGAAGAGAGGCAAGAGGGGGTGAGCGGCTACTCACAGCCGCCGTTAGTGGTGTCTTTCAGGGGCACAAGCAGGGCTTCTGGAAGCAGCTGGGCAACGGGGCTGAAAGCAGGAGCTATCGGTTTTGTGGCTTGTTGTGGTGGTGGGGGTACTGTGCAAAGCTTGCTGCAGTGAACACCAGTCCCAGTGGCTGTCACCCACCCGAGGCAGAGAAGCCAGGTGGTGACTTGGTGAACCCCCAAGAACCCCGCTCACGCTACCCTCAGAGGGCAGGTCACTGCACATCCCTTCTTACACATATGTGAGGCTTTTTCGGTTTTGACAGTTCTTGTGTCTGTTATCACACACAGCAACATAAAGGTGTTTTCTTCCTTTCTAAAGCCTTGTGCGGGACAGGCATGCCAGAACCCCACACTGCAGGAGTCAGACCCATCTCAAGGCCGAATGATGGCTTACAGCAGATGCTGCTGCTACCGCCGCTGGGTCGCTAAGCTGTGTTTGACTCTTCTCGACCCTACGGACTATAGCCCACTAGGCGCCTCTGTCCACGGAGTACTCCAGTACTCCAGTCAGGAATACTGGAGGGGTTGCCACTGCCTACTCCAGAGGATTTTCCCGACTCAGGGATCAAATCTGCGTCTCCTGCTTGGTAGATGGATTCTTTACAAACGAGCCACCTGGGAAGTGGTACAGCAGGTACATGGGTATTCAAATGTATGTTTATTAAGCTATAATGAAAACAAAACCAAAAAGAGCTACTTCTCCCCCTGATGTAAGGACTGTAAGCACTTTTCATTCTTGGACCATCTGGTCATCGGCTCAAAGCCTCTTTCAGCTCTGGGCACCTCCCTGATGCCCTCGAGGTCCCTGCCCACCTCCCTAGGCCCGTCTCCCCGCCTGCACTCACTCCAGTTACAACTGCCTTGGATGTTCCTCTAACACATCCAGCTCACCAGGCCCAGGGCCTCTGCCCCACCCCTGCCACACCGAACAACCACCCATGGTCACCTTTTTCTGCGTTTTGTTCAAGCCTGTTTGCATCTCTGCCTCCTCCTCAGAGGGGGCCTCCTTCTCCTCCTTCACACGTATCTGAAATGTTCTTTCTGTTCCGTGTCTACCTGGTTGCTGTGTGCCTCTCCCTGAGGCCGTGAGCAAACCTGTCTCGGTCACTGCCACGCCCCCAGCACCCAGCCCAAGCACACAGCAGCGCGAGGGAGCTGGGGGCAGACTGACTCAACTCCCTCTACAGACAGCAAAGGACGAGAGGAAGTCACCAGCCGCTGCGAGACCAAGAAAGGGAGTTGTCTAAGGAGAGAAAACGTGCAGTTCCTGGCTGAGCAGCGAAGGTCCTCGCAGCAAGGAGGCTGAGGGCAGCAGGGGTGGGCAGTCCCAGCAGCTACCTGTGGCCCTGGGCAGTGGCGTTCATGTGGTCCCGGATGCTGATGGCCTGCTTGAGGAGACCCTCCACGCTGCGGAAGTAGACACTGCTGTCGACAAGGTTCTTCACGGCACTGCAACGGGAGGGGGACCCAGTCAGTGGCACCAGACCAGACCAGTGGGCGCCCGCACTGGCCCAGTGGTTTGTCCAGCTGCCGGGGGTTCCATGGGCCTCCCTGAGGGCTCACTGTGTGCTCAGAGTTTACATTTCCCTATGGACCAGATGGCAAGATACAACTTTTGCTTGATGGCTGCTAGACTGTTTCATGCTTTGAAGGAGCTATAAGGATTCAAAGATGACCTCAAAAATAACATGCTTTGGACTTCCCTGGTGGTACAGGGGATAAGAATCTGCCTGCCAATGCAGGGGACATGGATTTGATCTCTGGTCCAAAAAGACTCCACATACCTTGGAACAACTAAGCCCGTGCACCGCAACTGCTTGAAGAGGCACTCTAGGGGCCGCGTGCTAGAACTCCCGAAGCCCACGCACCCTAGAGCCTGCGCTCAGCGAGAGAGAAGCCACCACAGGGAGAAGCCTGGGCACCACAACGAGAGAGCAGCCCCCACTCTTTGCAACCAGAGAAAGCCTGCAGGCAGAGCACAGCCCTTGTGCAACTAAAAATGACATCAGTTCAGTTCAGTTGCTCAGTTGTGTCCGACTCTTTGTGACCCCATGGACTGCAGCACACCAGGCTTCCCTGTCCTTCACCAACTCCCAGAGTTTACTCAAACTCATGTTCATCGAGTTGGTGATGCCATCCAACCATCTCATCCTCTGCTGTCCCCTTCTCCTCCTGCCTTCAGTCTTTCCCAGCATCAGGGGTCAGGTCTCTTCCAATGAGTCAGTTCTTCGCATCAGGTGGCCAAAGCACTGGAGCCTCAGCTTCACCATCAGTCCTTCCAATGAATATTCAGGACTGATTTCCTTTAGAAATCCAAGGGACTCTCAAGAGTCTTCTCCAACACCACAGTTCACAAGCATAAATTCTTCAGCACTCAGCTTTCATTTTTTTTTAATATCACGCTGTCCTTTCAGGTAACCTAGTCCTCCCTCTGAAGGAAGCTTGTCAGCTGGACTGAAAAGCGCTGAAAGTGTGTTTAGACTCAGCACCATTAGAGATGCACTACTGCACAGCTGTGCTAAGCTCTGATGTTGCTGCCACACTGATGCATGTCTAATAAAAATGTTGTTTCCAACAGCACTAGAGGAAATATTCACCAAACCTCTTGGGGCGTCGCTAAGGCCAGAAAGTTGCCTATGCAATGACATCTGCAGTAAAAATAAAAGGGCTGTTTTCAAGTCCTTCTATTAAAGACAAAGAAGTCACTCCCATTTATTATCAGTCAAGGACCTGCTTGAAAATGGCCATGAGATCAAAGGTGGGGAGCGCTGGCTGAAACCCAGACTGTCCATTTGCTCATCCGATACCACCAAATACAGTCAGCTTTCCTAGTATCTGTCAACTTCGATAAAAAGCTGTCTAACACAAGTTCACAACTGGCCCAACCAACAGACCATATAGTATCTTCTTCTAGATTCACACCAACCATTTACACTGCATAAGGCATTTTAAACTAAAAGGGTACTTTCATGTCCATAGGAAACAGTCTATCAGCATTAGAGAAATTTACATCTCACTCAAGAGAAGTGCTCAAAATTCAGAGTAGTTCTGGCCCCCTGCCTACCACAAGGCAGTCCAATGGAACATTCTGGAACATGATGGACACATTCTTTATCCACTGAGATGGCTGTTACGCACTTGAAGTGTGGCTCGTGAGACTGAGGAGCTGAATCTTTCATTTTATTTCAGTTCATTAAAATATAAGTATAAAGAGCCAACCAGGGTCCAAGCTCCTGCAATGAACAGGCAGCTAGAGGAACTAGGAGAAAATACAGGTTTGATCTGTTTTCCTTAAACCTAGGCCTTTAAAAAAAAATTGTTTTTATTTGGCTGCGCTAGGTCTTAGTTGTGGCACACAGGATCCTTAGTTGCAACATCCAAATTCTTAGTTGTGACACATGAGAGCTAACTCCCGGATCAGGGATCAAACCCGGCTTGCTGCATCGGGAGCTTGAATTCTTAGCCACTAGACTACCTGGGTTCAGAGAAGGCAATGGCAACCCACTCCAGTACTCTTGCCTGGAAAATCTCATGGGCGGAGGAGCCTGGTAGGCTGCAGTCCATGGGGTCGCAAAGAGTTGGACACAACTGAGCGACTTCACTTTCACTTTTCACTTTCATGCACTGGAGAAGGAAAGGGGCAACCCACTCCAGTGTTCTTGCCTGGAGAATCCCAGGGACGGGGGAGCCTGGTGGGCTGCCATCTCAGGGGTCGCACAGAGTCGGACACGACTGAAGCGACTTAGCAGCAGTAGCAGTAGCAGACCACCTGGGAAGTCCCAAACCTGGGCTGAAAGGTTCTTGGCGGACCAGGAACTATTTAGCAGCTGCAAGAAAAACTCCTTACCTTTTCTATTCTTCCTGGAACTGAGAAGAATGTTTGTGACCACAGTTCCCAGGAAGATGCCATCAGTCTGGATCACCCTCCAGCCCCCGCAGAGGGGTCAAGGCTGGTAATGGCAGAACTCCCAGCAACAGGACTTCCTGTCAAGGAGCTTCGACTACACAACAGAAACAGGCAGGCAAATCCCACAGTGCCACGGACGAGGACTGCTGGGGAGTGTCTAGCCTCCACCAAAACAACCTACAGCCCGCACTAGGAGCAAACAGCACTCCTGAGCCACCAACCCCTGAAGCGGACAGAGCCAGCCCGGACGTGAAAGAGAGTCATGGGGAGCCAGAGCAGCACAGGAGGCAGGCTGGCAAAGCTGCAACAACGGGGAGAAACACCAGCTGCTGCTTTTTATTATCGGGTGCATCTTTCACTTGGGGTTAAAAATTCTAGCTATTTAGAGAAAGGTCAGCAAACTAGAAAACACAAATAATAAACGGTATATCCATGGTCACAGAAACTTTATTCACCGTAGCTAAAACATGGAAGCAACCCAAATGTCCAAGAGATGAATGGATGAACAAAATGTGATCCATCTATAGGCTGGAATAGTATTCAGCCCTAAAAAAGGAAGGAAATTCAGACACCGGCTACAGCATGGGTGAATCCTGAAGATACTATGCTAAATGAAAGAGGACAGTCACAAAAGGACACACACACACACACAAAATATATATATATGTATGATCCCATTGTGAGGTCCCTTGAACAGTCAGAGTTTTAGACAGAAAGCAGAATGGCAGGAGCCATTCATGTTTAACAGGGACAGAGTTTCAGTTTTGCAAGATGAAAAGAACTCGGGAGGTGAGTGGTGGGGATAGCTACACAGCATTATGATCATATTTAATACCACTCAATTGTCCACTTAAAAATGGTTAATATGATAAATTTTACTTGTGTGCCTCTTACAATAATATAAAAAGGTAGAAAGAAATAAAAATTAAAATAAACACTATTGTGTTTGGGCACTACCCCCGGCTGCCATCCACCCCACCAGCCAGTCTGTGGTCCTGACTGTGGGTGGGAAACACTGGCCTCTTGAGGCACCTCCTGGAATCCTTACGACCCCCTCCTGTGACAGATGGCGGGGGCTGCTGAGGACGAGGAAGAAGGCTGACTGAGACGTGGTAGGATGAGTCAAAAGTGAGAAGCCTGGGTCTGGGCTGGAACCCTGCCCTGCGGCCAGCTGAGTCGAGCTCCACCTGCCCCTACTCAGGCGGGCTTGGCAGGCCAGGGCTCAGCAGGCAGCTGATGGAGTTGCCTCTGAACATCCGGGCCACGTGGGGCAACGTGGGTGGTGCTCACCTGCAGGCGTACTCCACGGTGTAAATGGCTCCCTGGCTCTGCTCCTCCCACCGCTGCATGTCAGCCTGTGGAGGGAGGGGAGCTGTGAGCAAGGCTGGCTGTTACCTCCTTCCTCCCAGTTCTCTGGAATGGAGCACCCAAACGCCAATCACCCGCCCCCTCCAGCCCCAATCTTTCCTCTGGCAACTCCCACCCCTCCTCAGCTTTCTTTCTGTGAACACATGGCAGCTACGCCTCAGGACCTTTGCACAGGCTGTTCCCTGTGCCTGGCACATCCTTCCCTTGGGTCCTCCTGTGGCTGCCTCCTTCTCACCACATGGGTCATAGCAGATGCAGCATCTTCTTCCAAATCCACCCCAGATGTATCTGTCCAGCCCCAAGCTGGGTCAGTGACCATGCACCTCCCTGCTCATATCCCGGCCTTGACTCCTGCACCAACAGTCCCTGCCCCACCTAGCAGGCCCCAGCTCACAAGGTGCAGACCCTGGGAGAGGTCAGTCGCTAGGGCAGGACACTCACCTTATGCGGGCCAACTCAGGCAGAGAGCGGCGCACATGCTCCTGCAGCCGGTACAGGGCCACAGACGGCTCATTGGCCAGGACAAAGACGCTCTCAGTGAATTTGTCAGTAACTGGGTCCAGGATGGACAGTTGACAACGTGGGGCCGGTGGGGAGATGGAGAGAGGGTTGATGGGGGATCAAAGAGACAAAGCATTAGATTCCTGATTGCTCAACCTGAGTCCACCCAGAGTAGATGAGTGCCCAGCATCCCTCCCAGCTGGGTCACCTGTGGCCCTGGTGATGGGCTGCAGATGATCACAGCAGGGCCAAACTCCATCTGGGAGTCACAGAAGGACCTCAATCTTGATGTCATTAATGTATCCAGTGAATTCATGATCCTTCCTTTCCTAAACCTACTTGCTTGTTGCTACCTGCTCAGATCCACTCACATTTCATTTACCTGTGACACAATCAGAGATTCTTCTTCAGATACCCACTGGCAACTGGACCCAAAAGTGCCTACAAGTTTACATGGGGCTCTAGGCCATGATTGACCACCGAGGGGGAGGAAAGCCCATGACCCATGCTGAGTGTCCGAACAACTCAGAGGTGCAACTCGTCCCTGTAAGCTGCCCTGTGGGAGTGGACCGTGGCTCCCCTCTGCAGGATTACACTGGAGGTCGCTGCTTGCTCAGCCTCCTCCGCAACCCTGTCCTGTTTCCCCCTCTCCTCTGTGGGGCCCACTTAGTAAGTTAATTAGAGACAACTCCTCACCCCAGGGTCTGCCTCAAAAACAGCAGCCAGATGGTGGTCCCTGCCCTTCCTACCCCATCAATGAGCAGCTCCTGCTTGTTCGGTCACAAAACAAAGCCTCAAACTCACCCACTTCTACCACCGCACTGCCCTTACTGGTCCAGGCATAGCTGTCATTCACCTAGATCCCAAACTTAGCTGCTCCTCGCTCCCCTTCCTGCCAACAATCCAGTCCTCACAAAACAGACGAGATGAGCTCCTACAAAACATATCAGATAGGTCTCTCCTTTGGTTAAACACTCCCATGACTCCCATCAGCCAGAGAATTAAATCTGCCTCGCTTCACATGGCCCAGAAGGCTCTGCAGGTTCTGCTTGCTCTCACCAGGTCCCCACCACCACCAGCCTGGCCCTCTGCCCCGGGCACAATGGCCTCATGGCTGTGCCATGGACATTCAGCACTCTCCACAAGAACTTTCTGAGAGGATGGAGGGGTTCTAGAATCTATACTGCCCAATATGGTAGTCACTAGTGACTACTGAGCACCTGAACTATGTCTCAGAAACCGCATTTTAAATTTTCCCTAACTTTAATTAATTTAAATTTGAATAAGTACTGACTGGCATCGCAGCACAGCTGTGAACACAGCCGCCTCAAGCCCTTTGTACTTGATCCTGTCAATGACACTGCCTCCATCCCCACCTCTCATTTCCCTTCACCCCTCATGTCTCAGCTCAAGTGTCACCTCCTGGCCTTCTCAAATTACCACCCTTAATCAGATGTCCCTTCAACCTCACTCTCAACGTCAGAACTTATTCATTTTCCTTATACTTAAATCCTTATTCTTTAAAATTTTACATTGGAGTATAGTTGACTTCCAATGTTTTGTTAGTTTCAGTTATAAAAATTTTCATTCTTTATTACGTTATGTTTATCTAAAACTTGGGATTTGTGAGGGCAGGAGTATCTCTGAGCCTCAGTTTTCTCATCTGGGAAAATGGGAGGATAACAGAACCCACCTCAAGGTTTGCCTCAGAGATGGACCCCATCCCACTGCCCAAGACAGTTTAATTAGTGACGGAGAACCTGTTGGTGTCTGGGAGTCAAGGGAGGCTGTGTTTGAGGCTGTCCAGTTTGGGTGTGCCCAGCTCACCACTGTGCCCTGACTCAGGCAGAGCCCAGCTTGCCACCTCCAAACCATATGTCCTCTTACCCTCTTAGGGCTCCTCCTTTTGAAAATGAACACACTGGTAATAGCTTATACCTCACAGTGCCTGGAAAATCCTATGGACAGAGGAGCCTGGTAGGCTGCAGTCCATGGGGTCGCTAAGAGTTGGACACGACTGAACGACTTCACTTTCACCTTTCACTTTCATGCACTGGAGAAGGAAATGGCAACCCACTCCAGTGTTTTTGCCTGGAGAATCCCAGAGATGGGGGAGCCTGGTGGGCTGCCGTCTCTGGGGTCGCACAGAGTTGGAGACGACTGAAGTGACTTAGCACAGTGCTGTTACGAAGGATGTGGAATTAAATGTATTTGTGACGTGTAAACAATTCACTAGCAATAATGTACGTAACAAATTAACAATTGACACTTTAAAAATAGCTTGTGGCATTTTGTAACTTGTAACTATGTGATTTACAAATATGTAAATATATACAACTGGAGAAGGGCGTAGTAGCAACCCACTTCAGTATCCTTGCCTGGAGAATCCCACGGACAGAGGAGCCTGGTGGGCTTACAGTCCATGTGATCCCGAAGAGTCGGACACGACTTAGCGGCTGAACAAGAACAAATATATACAAATGCTTACTACAAAGGAAACATTACACACAACAACTGCCACGCCCCTGGCATTATTCCAGTGTTTTACACATTGTTTTAACATATCAGGTTACTGAATTCTCAAAATTTTATGGGGGGAGGCAAGGGGACTATTATACTCCCCATTTTACAGATGACAAAATCGAGGCACAGAGTGTCTAAAGGTTTCAAAACTAGTCAGCGGTTGAGCCGGGATTTCTTAGTAATTCAATCATTGCCCCCAAAAGCTCCCTCAGCGCCGTGGCCCCGTCACCCGCTTCAGATCGCCTTTCTACGAGTCCTTGTCCCCTCCGCCCGCCCCGCATGGGCCCCCACACCACCTTTCTTCCCCTTGAGCTGCATCTCGGGTTCTTCCATAGTAGCCACGGCCCTATTCCGAGGACCGGAACCGGAAGTCTGGAGGTAGACACAACTGCCTAAACGTCCCCTGGAAACTAGATGCCGCACTTATCCAGTTCCGGTACTAATTGGTTTTCCCTTCTAGATTCTTAGTCGACCCAGACAGAACGGCCGTGAGTGAGAGACTGGGGAAAGAGGCAATCCGGAGGTGAGTGAAGAGGGCCCGGAGACCCCTTGAAGCTCCAGGAGGGACGCTCAGGCGGAGGAGGGGCAAGGGCGCCCTCCTTTACCGAACCTCTTTTCCGGAGGCAGACAAACTGGGGAGATACTCCATGCACTTGTACCCCACTGCTGCCACCAAATCCCTGCAGACGCTCTTGAGCCCCCACGCCTGCATAGGAGATATTGTTACGGAAGGGCGCAGCAGTGGTAGAGGCCTTCGCGAACCCCTACTAAAGAAAGCCCGGCCGGTCTGTCCGAAGGCGGAGCCGACTGGCTGCGTCAGGAAAAACGTGGGCGGAGTTAGGCGTGAGGAGGACGAGAGTGGAGAACTCGAGAGAGAGCCCTCTGAGGCCCCGCCCATCCCTCCCGACCCTACCAGGCTCCCTCCGGGGCGGCGGGGACGGGAATGCGCAGGCGCAACTGCATACTTCTTGCCCTGGCGGAAGCCTTGGCCCTCCCCGAGCCTTGGCCCTCCCCCAATCCTTAAAGGACCAGAAACTGCTCCTACTGCTCCAGTCTTTCCGCACTTTTGCGGGGGGCGGGGGTGCGCAGGCGCAGTGGGAGAAGGGGTGGGGGTAGCGGTCGCGTATCAAGTTGCCCTCGTCCCAGCAGAAGCAGGCAAAGCGCAGACGGTACAGGCTCCATCTTGCTGCCCCTTACATCAATTGGAAGAGAAAAGTTTGTGAGTTGTGCCCCCAAGTTTGGGGGTACCCTGACTTGCGGCGTCGGGTGACAGAGGAGGCTAGCTGGAGGTGAGTGGACCCTGATGAATTGGCTTGGGAGGGGCGGGTGGGATGCAGCCAATCACATCTTTGTTGAGCCCTCGCTCATTCTAGGGATTCCCCCCTCTTCCCCAAAAAACAACAGCAGACATTTATTAAGATCTGTCCGGGTATCAGGCCTCCTGCTCAGATATTTACAGACATGATTTTTTTAGGCCTCATGTCCCCATTTTTTAAATGAGGAAACTGAGGCTTAGAGAAATTAAGTCAGATGCCCAAGCTTCCACAGCGTATAAAGTGGAGAGATTCAAACAGACAGCCGACCCCAGAGCCAGGACTTTTAAGCAATGCCTGTTGTATGTGCTTTGGTGGTGGGGAGGAGTGGGTTCGAGAAGTCCAATTAAAACTGGACTCTGGTTTTAATTTTCTGGCTGAGTCTGAATTTACCCACCCTTACTGTGTAAGGCCAGGTATGCAGTCAGTGCCTACTTAATGAGTTGTTGATAATTATTGCCATCTCTCCCTGTTTGGCCCTTCCACCAGCTTTCCCGATGGAGCACACCCAACCTGCCGAGGATCTCAGCCTGACCCAGCAGCCTTCAACCCCAGAATTTGGGGACCCCGAAGACCCCAGGGACGAGGCCCCTGACAGCTCAGACACTGTGGTCCTCAGTCTCTTCCCCTGTACCCCGGAGCCTGGGAATCCTGAGGCAGATGCTGGCAGCTCCTCACCTCAAGGTAGGATACTTCCCCTGCTTCTGGGATGCAAGAACAGTGGCGTGTCAGGCCCAAGACGAGCCCCCTGTCTTTATGTCCCATCACCTTGAATGTGTCTTCCCTCTCCACCCTGTGAGGGATTGCTTAACTGTTGTGTTTTCTTTTCTTTATTTAAATTGTGGTAAAATGCACATAACATAAAATTAACCATTTTAACTGGAATTGCTTACAATTCAGTGGCAGTAAGTTACCATGGGGTGTCACTCCCACATCTTTGTAGTTCTAGAATGCTTCCATCGCCCCAAAAGGAAAACCCCAGAGGTATTAGCAGTCACTCCCCATCCCCTTCTTCCAGCCTCTGGCAACCACAATCCGCTTTCTGTTCCTATGCACTCGCCTGCTCTGGACATTTCCTATCAGTGGGCTCATGTGACATGCGGCCTTTGTTGTTTGACTCCTTCTGCTCAGCATGTTTCTAAGGTTCGTCTGCCTTGTGATGTGTGTCAGTGCTTTGTCCCTTTTATCACTGAATCATCTTCCATAGTATGGAAGGACCGTATTCACTTTATTCATTCATCCCTTGATGGACATTTGGGTTGTTCTTCTTTGCTGCTGTGAACATGTATGTACAATTTTTGTCGGAACACGTGATTTCAACTTTGAGGGGTACTATGCTAGATCGGATGACGATTCTGTCTGACTTGTTGAGGACCCAAGGATTTCTTTGACGGGAATCTTTTGAGAGTGTCTTGCTCAGTCCCCCAGGGCCTTTGCCCTTGCTGTTCCCTCTGTGTGAAATGCTCTTCCTGCACCTCTCCCCAGCTTTCTTCAACCTGCCAAGCTCACAGTTGGGCCTCTTTAGAGTGACCCTCTCTGACCAGTTTCTCTGAAAGGGACTCACCCCCTGCCCTTCCTTCTTTCTGCCCCTCTTTCAGAATTTGGGGACCCCGAAGACCCCAGGGACGAGGCCCCTGACAGCTCAGACACTGTGGTCCTCAGTCTCTTCCCCTGTACCCCGGAGCCTGGGAATCCTGAGGCAGATGCTGGCAGCTCCTCACCTCAAGGTAGGATACTTCCCCTGCTTCTGGGATGCAAGAACAGTGGCGTGTCAGGCCCAAGACGAGCCCCCTGTCTTTATGTCCCATCACCTTGAATGTGTCTTCCCTCTCCACCCTGTGAGGGATTGCTTAACTGTTGTGTTTTCTTTTCTTTATTTAAATTGTGGTAAAATGCACATAACATAAAATTAACCATTTTAACTGGAATTGCTTACAGTTCAGTGGCAGTAAGTTACCATGGTATGTCACTCCCACATCTTTGTAGTTCTAGAATGCTTCCATCGCCCCAAAAGGAAAACCCCAGAGGTATTAGCAGTCACTCCCCATCCCCTTCTTCCAGCCTCTGGCAACCACAATCCGCTTTCTGTTCCTATGCACTCGCCTGCTCTGGACATTTCCTATCAGTGGGCTCATGTGACATGCGGCCTTTGTTGTTTGACTCCTTCTGCTCAGCATGTTTCTAAGGTTCATCTGCCTTGTGATGTGTGTCAGTGCTTTGTCCCTTTTATCACTGAATCATCTTCCATAGTATGGAAGGACCGTATTCACTTTATTCATTCATCCCTTGATGGACATTTGGGTTGTTCTTCTTTGCTGCTGTGAACATGTATGTACAATTTTTGTCAGAACACGTGATTTCAACTTTGAGGGGTACTATGCTAGATCGGATGACGATTCTGTCTGACTTGTTGAGGACCCAAGGATTTCTTTGACGGGAATCTTTTGAGAGTGTCTTGCTCAGTCCCCCAGGGCCTTTGCCCTTGCTGTTCCCTCTGTGTGAAATGCTCTTCCTGCACCTCTCCCCAGCTTTCTTCAACCTGCCAAGCTCACAGTTGGGCCTCTTTAGAGTGACCCTCTCTGACCAGTTTCTCTGAAAGGGACTCACCCCCTGCCCTTCCTTCTTTCTGCCCCTCTTCCACCTGCCTTTCATTTCTCCTGAGCCCGTACTTCAGCTTAAGCTTTCTTTCTATTTCTGTTTCTGACTCCCTGGCTTGTCCATGGGCCCTTGAGGGCAGGGACTTTGTGCAGAACCTCGCCAAGATGGAGGAGAAATATACACCCTGGGCATCTGAGAGGGTGGAGTGAGTGGATAGTGGAGCCAGGCACAGCCTCTGGTAATTCCAAGCCCTCAGTTGCTGCTGCTGCTGAGTCACTTCAGTCGTGTCCAACTGCACGACCCCATGGATGGCAGCCCACCAGGCTCCCCCGTCCCACGGATTCTCCAGGCAAGAACATTGGAGTGGGTTATTTCATTCTCCAATGCGTGAAAGTGAAGTTGCTCAGTTGTGTCCAACTCTTCGCGACCCCGTGGACTGCAGCCTAACCGGGCTCCTCCATGGGATTTTCCAGGCAAGATTACTGGAGTGCATTGCCATTGCTTTCTCTGCCAAGCCTCCAGGGTCTGGCCTTAAAACCCAAGACATACTGAGGGGAAACTGAAGCCCTTTCTCTCCCAGCAGGCAGCTCCCTGAAGCACTCGACGACCCTCACCAACCGGCAGCGGGGCAATGAAGTCTCGGCCCTGCCAGCAACCTTGGACTGTGAGTGAGCCCCTGGTCCCGGGGCGAGAGTAGTGGCGGGGTGGCAGGGGCTGAGGAGCGACTTTGGACAGAGATGGGACAGGTGAGGACTCTGCCTCTCTTTGGCCCCCAGCCCTGTCCATCCACCAGCTCGCAGCGCAAGGGGAGCTGAGCCAACTGAAGGAGCATCTGAGAAAAGGTGTGTGCCCACACGCATGCACCAGTGTGTCCATGCCCACACACGTACGCCGGTGTGGCTTCACCTGCTGGTGTGTGTGTGTGGCTGCTGACATGACCTGAGCCTCCACGTGTGAGCCCATGTCTGTACATGTGCCTGCACATGTCCACATGTATCGTGCACAGGCATGCCTCCCTGCCCACACCTGACCCCAGCCGCCCACCCCATCCCCAGTTCTGCAGCCTTGGGGAGAGTGGGCAGGGGTACATCCCAGTGGTACCACCCCCCTCCTGCCAGGCGACAACCTCATCAACAAGCCGGACGAGCGCGGCTTCACCCCCCTCATCTGGGCCTCCGCCTTTGGAGAGATCGAGACTGTCCGCTTCTTGCTCGAGTGGGTGCGTCCCAGCCCAGCTGGGGGCTTCCTGAGGACTGGAGGGTGGGCAGCGGTTTCAGCTGAGTCTGCTGGGGCCGTGTCTGTAGGCTGGAGCTAACACGGGGGCCCCAGGATTGCAGAGGTTGCCCCCACCCCTCCCTCTGCCCTGCTCTGTCACTGCCCCCTCTGCTCTTCCCAGGGAGCCGACCCCCACATCCTGGCCAAGGAGCGGGAGAGTGCCCTGTCACTGGCCAGCACTGGTGGCTACACGGACATCGTGGGGCTTCTCCTGGAACGTGACGTGGACATCAACATCTATGACTGGGTGAGGCGCCACCTACTGGCCCTGGGTACCTCACCGGGTACCAAGTCTGTTCGGGGTGCTTAGACCCATCCCCAAGCCTCAGAGAGCTCCCAGTTTGTTTGTGTTTTTCTGAGGGGTTTAGCTGACACATAAACAGCTCAGATATGGTAAACAGAGCCGAGGCCGCCTGTAGAGCCAAGAGAAGTCAGGGTGGGCTTCCTGGAAGAAGCAGTATCTAAGCTCAGATCCAGGGAAGAAGCTAGATGGGCCAAGTGACAAACAGGAGGAGGAACCACATTAAATTGGAAGGTGTGGGGCATCATGAAGAATCTGGGAAAGATGGTGTCAGTTGTCCTCTACCCGTTTGTGACAGAATGGAGGGACGCCACTGCTGTACGCCGTCCGTGGGAACCATGTGAAGTGTGTGGAGGCCTTGCTGGGTGAGTGGAGTAGAGGCTGGCCCCGCAGGAATCCTAACGGCCAGGGAGGGGCCTGAGCTCTGCCTGAACTGCTCTTAGGATGGGTAAGAGCTTTTTCCTGGAGGACTGAGGTAGGGATAGGAGGTGGCAGGAACAGCACAAGGGTCTGGCCGACTGGGTTGAGCACCCACACTCTGCATACCTCAGACCCTGGAGGTGGAGATTCCAGTGGCCACATTCATCAAGTCAGGCTCTTGTCCAGGGCCACACAGCTACCAGCAGACCCGTGGCTGCGTGGTGGGTAGTCCCTGCACCTCCGCGCCCCACCCAGGCTCCTGGTCCCCAGCCCAGCTTCCTCTGCAGCGCCTGTTCTGCTTTGCAGCCCGAGGAGCTGATCTCACCACTGAGGCAGACTCCGGCTACACCCCGATGGACCTCGCCGTGGCCTTGGGATATCGGAAAGGTTGCCCGAGACACTTGGAGGCAGTGTCAGGGTGCTATAGGTGGGATGATCCATAGCAGGGTGCACGGGACATCGCTTTTGGATGTCAGATGCTAGCAGCGAAAGTGTTCATGGTAGCAAACATCAGGTGCTGGTGTATACTTGGCCTGGGCATGTACTAGTCCCAGCTCTCAGGGCTCCCCATGTTCTGGGGCAGGAGGCCAATGTGTATCAGTGACAGGGGCCGTAATGGAGGGACATGCAGGCACTGAGAGGTCTAAAGGAGGCCCGGATGGGGCAAGGATACCAGGAGGGCCACAATGCGCGTGGCCGTGGAGACCAGCCCCCTCCATGGCAGGAAGTGGATGTGAACAGGGGCTGGAGACAGACCCCAGTTTGATTCCCTACTTCAGAAAATGGGGAGATCCTAACAGAACTAACCCCTGGGGTTATGGGGGGTGGTGCATGGGAAATATCCAATTCTATCCTTCCTTGATGGAGTTTTAGTCCATTTGAAACAAATAATTTCTCACAGTCCCTCTCAACTTTAAAAGTTCCAGTTTGTCAATTTTGTTGGGTAAGGAATATTTTCATAACTGAAAAAGCTGCAAAAATGCATTTTTACAAACTTTGGGGAAATTGAGGTTCCTAAGGCGGGGGCCTCTGTCTTCCCAGCTGTTCTCTGGCAAGGATCTGATCTCCTTGAGGAGGAAATGGGTCCTCCATCCAGGCAGGGCTGAGGGCCCTGCTTATACCCCGAGGGGATGGTACAGGTTGGCCTGTGCCTTTGCAGCCACTGTTCAGTTCATGGCCCACCTTTTCCCTGTTCTGTTTCCAGTGCAACAGGTGATCGAGAACCACATCCTTAAACTCTTCCAGAGCAACCTGGTGCCTGCCGACCCCGAGTAAACACTGCCCACCAGGGACTCAAGACACTCAGGGAACAAAATGGTTGACCCAGAGCTGGGGGAACCCAGAACCAGCTTCAAAGGCAGCTCCTGGACAGACGGTGGGAGGGGGCCCTTTCCTAGAGGAACCAATAAACCTTCTGTGCAGAACTTGAAGGACTTTGCTGTGCTTCCTGGAGAGCTTCCTGGAGGAGGCAGCCACCCAGCAGCCTCACACCTTCTTCCCTAGCACACGTAGGTGGTAGATGACCACTCGGCCAAAGAAATCAGTGGTGTCCTCAAACGTCACCTTCAGCCGGTCCACCTCAGCAGGTGGCACTGGGAAGGTGTAAGCAGAACAGTCAAGGGAAACAGATTTCTTTATCTTTCCCTACCTGCCAGCCCCAGCTCAGATACATCCACCATGCTGGGTGACCCAGCACACTTGGTCCCTCAGAAGCTCTCACACAGAACAGACTGTCATGAGCCCATTTTACAGGTGAACCAGTGGAGACCTAGAGGCCACTTGCCCAAGGTCACACGCCAGGGCCCACAGCTTTCAGAGGCACAGATCATCCCACCCAGCGGCTGAAACAGGATATCTGAAGCGAGTTGTTGTCCTCGGGGTAAAAATCCACAATCTTGCTAAGAGCCTCACTCCCCAGAGAACCTGCAGCAGAGAAAGAAGCAGTGAGGCCAGAGAGCCCTCTCCAGTCCCCCACTTTCCAGGGTTTTCCACTACCTTCCAGGCGGCCCTGGCGACTGGAGAAGCCCCCCTGGAACTGGATCTGCAGCTGGGAGACACAGATGCACTGGGGAAACTCCAGTGTTACCCACTGGGAAGGACCCTGGAAGCAGACAGAAAAGGAAAGGCCCATGAGCACTTCAGACTCAGCCCTGCTATGCTTGTCTGATTCACACAGTGCATGAGGGGTGGGGAGCGCAGTGTGAGCACAGGTTCCCTTCCTGGCCAATCTGCCCAGCTGGGGAGCCCCCAAATTCTCAGGGGACACTAGACCCCTAATTCATTCATTCTTTCTTTTGGCGGTGCAGCACAGCTTGTAGGATCTTAGTTCCAAAATCGGGTTGAACCCACACGCTCAGCAGGGAAATCACAGTCTCAACTACTGGACCAACAGGGCATCTCTTAGACTCCCCGCCCTGATTCTGATTAACACCAGGGGTGGCGAGTCCAGGGAGAGAGGGTGCTTCACCTGGTCCGAGTTCCAACACGTCTCCTCGTCCTGGTCGAACAGATGCTTCTTGCCAAACTGCCTGGTGTTCCGATTGAGCACCGAGCTCACCCTAAAGGCAGAGTCGCAGCGTGGAGAGGTGCTGAGCACCGTAGCGAGGGCTCGCCTACTGCCCGGCTCACCCCTTCCCTACCACCGGTTCCCTCATTTCTGTCTGCCCCTTAGGGACTGCACTCCAGGCCAAGGGCCTCGTCCGCCACTGCCCGCCCCCGTTCACACCCCATCGCTGCCCGGGGCTCTCACCTGCTCACTGTCTCTGGACAAACCAAAGAGTGGGTCATCTCGGTTCCACGAGGCCTCGCAGGACTCAGAGCTGGGCTCAGTCCAGGTTCGAATCCAGGCAGCTAGAGAGCGACCCTGTTCACGCCTGAGAATCTACGCGTCCTCACCTGTAGCGCGGCACAAGATCCGTCAGTGGCCGGTCTCTCCAGGCCTAAATGTCGCCTTGACCAACCAACCCTTGCTGGAAACACCTGGAGTTTCGGAGATACTGCTAACGACCCCAGGCCAGGCCTTTCAGAGAGGGTCCAAGGAAGGTAAATAGGTTTCCTATCGGTTTAGGTAGCATTCGCGCCTTCTCGGAGCCTCAGTTTCTTCCAAACTGCTTTCGGAACCAAAAGCAAGACCCGGAACCGCGTGAAAGCCGCGCAGGCGCGCACGGCCCTCTCTCCCGGGGCGTGGTTTAATTTGCCCCGCCCCTCAGTGCCTGCCTCTTAAAGGGCCCTGATCCAGTGATTGCGGGCTTCCCTGCCGGCTCAGTGGCGAGGAATTCTGCTTACAATGCAGGAGACTTGAGACACCTGAGTTCGATTCCTGGGTTGGGTAGAAAGAAATGGCAACCAGTTCCAGTATTCTTGCCTGGGAAATCCCAGGAGCAGAAGAGCCTGGAGGGGTACAGTCCAGGGGAAGTCGCAAAAGAGTCAGACATGACTTCCCTGGTTGCTCAGACAGTAAAGAATCCACCTGCAATGAGGGAGGCCTGGGTTCGGTCCCTGGGTTGGGAAGATGCCCTGGAAAAGGGCATGGCAACCCACTCCAGTATTCTTGCCTGGAGAATCCCTATGGACTGAGTCCATGACGGTTGACTGAGTGACTAAGCACAGTGACTAAGAGCAAGCACAATGAGTGACTAAACAACAACAAAAAACTGAAGCTGGAGATGCTTACTAGAGGAGGAGCCTTCCTTCCCTAGGACTTCCCCAGGGTCAGCCCTACAAGGAGAAAGGCAGTGACATTTCCTACTTCGGTGGAAAACAAGGGGGCCATGGACTTTCTACAAGCAAGTCTCTCTGATCTGGAGGGAAAATGCAGGTATCTAAAGCAAGTATGTGCCTCCTGTGTGTAGGGGGCTGTCCTTTGGTACCTGCGGGTATAAAGCACTAGTTTTAGAGTGCAAGAGACTTCTTATAATGATGTCTTCCCACCAGTGGAATGACGTCTGCTGAGTTCATTCCCTAACTGCAGAAGAATTCTTTACTGTCTGAGCCACCAGGGAAGTCATGTATGACTCTTTTGCGACCCCCTCCAGGGTCTTCAATGGCCCCCACTCCAGTACTCTTGCCTGGAAAGTCCCATGGGCAGAGGAGCCTGGTAGACTGCAGTCCATGGGGTCATGGAGAGTCAGACACACTGAGTAACTTCACTTTTACTTTTCACTTCCCTGCATTGGAGAAGGAAATGGCAATTCCCACTCCAATGTTCTTGCCTGGAGAATCCCAGGGAGGGGGGAGCCTGGTGGGCTGCCCTCTCTGGGGTCGCACAGAGTCGGTCACGACTGAAGCGACTTAGCAGCAGCAGCAGCAGCCAGGGTCTTCTGTCCATGGGATTTCCCAGGCAAGAATACTGGAGTTGGTTGCCATTTCTTTCTCCAGGGGATCTTCCCAACCTAGGAATCAAACTCACATCTTCCATGTCTCCTGCATTGCAAGCAGGATTCTTCACCACTGAGCCACAAGGGAAGCCCACAAGCCTGGGAGTCCCTGCACTTCACTGCTTCCCAGAGGCCACAGGAAGAGTTGAGGAAGAAGCCGTGATGGTGCGAGTACTGGGCGTCCTTATCAGCCTCGTGTGTCCCCACTGGGACACAGAAGAAACGGCTTCCAAATCTGTCTTCGTAGTAAATGTTGCCTGGGACAGGGGTAATGTGATGTGGGTTTTGAAGGATGAACAGGAGTTTGCCAAACTGGATTGATTATACAAAGCCTCAGATACATGGCTAAAGTTTTGGCTCACTGATTCAGTAAATAATTCCTGCCACTCCCTACTGCCCAGCCCTGTGATGAGTGATTCTGAGGACGAGGAGAGGTCTCAGTTCCAGCCCCATATCTGAAGATCTCCCAATCTGGGGGAGAAAGAACTAGATACATATAATCCCAGGCCCACAGGACCAGAGCTGAGCCAGGGGGAGAGATAAGGCTGGGGAAGTAGAGGGTCTACCTGAGGGAGGGCTTCCTGGGAGAGGGGATATTGTGCCTGTACCTTATTGAGTGGGCAGGAATTCGCCAAGGTGAGAAAAATTGGAGTGGGGAGGTGCCCGGGCAGACAGAGTGAACAGCATAAGCAAAGGCCTGGTTGAATAAAAAGATCATGAATTTGAATAAAATATGTGAGTCCAGATCTTGCTGGGCCTAAAGCAGTCAAGAAAGGTGTTTGAGAAAGGCGGTATACCATCCAATCCGCGTGAATGGAGACTTCTGGACAGAGCAGCCACTGGCAAGAGGCTGCAGTTCCTGGCTTTAACTGAATGGTCTGGGATCCAGCCCCTTTCTTCAAGGGCTGGGGGAATGGTCCTCCTGGCATCCTACTAGTGTCTGCCCAAGTCCACACCAGGAGTGGGGGCTGGCTGGGAAACTGGGACACCAGCGGAAGGGCCACCCCATCAGCCACTGCCTGCCAGGACTTCCTGCATTCAGTCGTGGCCTCGTGCCATCCAGACCTGGCACTGCTGGTCTGAGGGCCAGGGCTGGTGGGGGTGAGGGAGGGGTGTCCAAAAAATACCTCCCTACCTCTAGAAGAATTTAGGAAGAGTATGGACCCTGGAGAGTCCAGATCAGGTTCAAATCTTGGTTAGGCCATTCACTCACTGGCTGTGTGATCTTGGACAAATATGTTGACCTCGCTGAGCCGGTTTCCTTATCTGTGAAATTAAGAGAATTCTATTTATAGGACTGCTAGAGAATTCAGTGGACTCTTCAGCCTGACATGTAACAACAGTGGTTGACATTTGTTGAGCACCTGCCCTGTGTTTAACTTGAAGCCACGTCTGTCTCCATCCACTAGATCATTAAATCTGCTGTGCTGGTCCTTGTCACTCCCATTTTACAGCTAAGGATAAGCCACTCAGCCACTCAGCAGCCAAAGGAGCATATGCACAGCCCCAAGGCCCCCCTTACCACTCCTGGTCTTGGCATGGAGCCACCATGCCCACTGGGATGAAGCCAGCCTCGTACCCTCTTCCCGCCTCCTCACCCCACCGGTGCCTGGGCATGAAAGAACCTCCTGTTTCTCCAGGGAATTAGCAGCTCTAAGCTCCCAGCAGAGCAGCCAAAAGTGGTCCATTCATTTGCCTTAGTGAGAAGAGACTAATCACTCCCTCCTTCCTCACTCCAGGGGGTAGGGTAGAGGGAAGTTTAGAAGAGCCAGGAACTGTAACTCTGGTTGGCTGAGGGAAACTGAGGCAAAGAAGTCATTTATGTAAGGTCACCCAGGGGAACCGGGATGCAAGCTTCAGTCTCACTCTGGAGTTGAGCTGAGTTCTGCATTTTTCAGGAGAGGAAATGGAGGCTCAGAGAGGGTCATGGATTTGCTGAAGTCACACAGCAAGTATGGGTCAGCAAGAACTCTGGGGAGGCAGCCACCCTCATGGCAGAAAACAAGTCCCACTTCCCATAAGTCTGTCACCCTGGAGTAGGTCAGGGAAAAGCCTTCAGATTGCTTTGAGCTTCAGTTTCCCCCTGGGGCATAAGTGTAATGATTGCCCCAAGGCTGCACCCTGGGGAATCTGTGGAGGTCAGGGTGATGGAATCCTCTGGGGTTGGCAGCCCCCTGTGGGGCAGATCTGGGTCTGATTTATCCACCGGGGCCTGCATGGGTACCGCAGGGCCCAGCTCAGGGTAAAAGGATGCTCACCTGTTTCTGGCAGGACTCGTCGGTCCTGCAGGAGGTAAGCTTGGGAGCCTGGGTAAGTGGAGATGACAGTGTGCAGGAGAGGGGTTGGCTGCACATGAAGGGACTGAGCTGAGCTGGCCAGGGAACACCTTGGGCCACAGCTGAGTGTGTTGGGTGGGGAACATGAGTGACTGTGCTGTGAGTATGGCCCCAGGGGCTTGTCCCCATGTCGGTGACTTGGTGTCAAGGGTCACGGTTAGATGCTGTCTGTAGGTATGCCCTTGGCCGTCATCATGCTTGGCTGTACACAGCGCGGGGCAGACATGAGCTGTATGTGGCTGCCAGGAAGGCTATGTTTCTGTGGGTGTGCACAGCAACAGGTGTGTTTGAGTGTGAAGGGGCTAGGTGTAGCTGGGCTCAGAGTTGTGAGCTTGGTTGTACAGTAGATACGACTCGTGTGTGGCCAGGTGACTGTGTGTGGCCCGTGTGGCTTGTATGTGGCCTCTTCAGGTGTGGCTGGGCTGCACGGGCTGTCACTGTATGTCTGGGATATGACTTCGTATCAGTGCTTGGTAGTGACGGTGAATGTGACAGGTGTGAATCTGCTTGCACATGCCCTGTGGCTATGTCACCCTTGGTGTGTGAGAGGCATTTCAGGGGACAGTGTCTGTCCCTGAGGCCCGGCTCTCCAGGAGAGTCCTGCCTCCTAGCTCATCTTCTGGGCAACCAGCCTCCTCCCCTGTTCCCGCCTCCGACTCGCAGCAGTCCCTGGCCTAAGACCCAGTGTGGGGGAGACAGAGAGGGCGCTCAGGGCTGAGGGTGGGGGGCCGCTGGCCCATTCCCAGTGCAGGCCTATAAATAGCTCTTTGAGCCCAGCAGATTCCCAGGCAAGGTTGCCTCATTCAAGCCCCCAGCAACAGCCTGCTCCCAGGCCCCAGGCCAGTCTCTCTAAGCTCAGCCCTGGCACCAGTAAGGGGAGCCAGGGAGTGGGGAGGAGTGGGGAGGGAACAAGTGGGGGGAGGCAAGGTGGGGATTAGCTTGGTTTGGAAGCCACAGACCTGATCTCCCACTTGTTATTGTTCAGCTCTGTCGTGTCCAACTCTTTGTGACCCCATGGGCTATAGCATGCAAACTTCCCTGTCCTTCACTATCTCCCTGGGTTTCTCAAACTCATGTCCACTGAGTCGATGATGCCATCCAACTATCTCATCATGGGTTACCCCCTTCTCCTGCCCTCAGTCTTTCCCAACATCAGGATCTTTTCAAATGATCAGCTCTTCGCATTAGGTGGCCAAAGTGTTAGAGTTTCAGCTTCAGCATCAGGGCTCCCAGTTGGCCCCTACCTATACTCTGCAACCTCAAGCCGGTGGTCCTATCTCCCTGAGCCTCGGTTTTCTTGGCTGGAAAATGGGCAACAGCTTGATAGCAGCTCCCAGCTTGTGTGTTTACTTCCCATTTCATTCTCCCAGTAGCCCTGTAAGGTGGTTTACTTTTAATGATCCCTGTTTTTGACAGGGAAACAGACACAGAAAAATGAAATGGCTGGTCCAGGGTTACACTGTTAGGGATTTCAGAGAGGATTTTTTTTTTGTCGGGGGATGGGGTGCGGGGGGCATGCTTCAAAGCCTGTGGGATCTCAGTTTCCTGACCAGGGACTGAACCTTGGCCACGGTAGTGAAAGTGTGGAATTCTAACCATTAGACCAGCATGGAACTCCTCAGAAAGGGGCTTTGAACTCTGGACTTGTGGGGGCCAAGATGCCCCCACACATGTCACCCAGACTCCTGTCCCTGCTGCCTGCCACCTGCAGACACTCACATTAGTGTGATCCCTGACCGCCATCCCTATTCTGTGATGAGAAGTTTCCCAGTATATCACTTTGGTCCCTACGGCCACCACTAGCCCACCCCTAGAACAGCCTGCTGACACAGACCTTCCAGGGCAAACTTGCTCCCTTGAGCTCTTCCTTTATCCTTCACTCATTCTCACCCCCTTTTTGGCAGCCTTGCTGAAGTCATCCAGTTCCTTGTTTCTTTGTTTTTTTTCCACCAGTCGAGACCCACCCTTGGAGGTGCAGCCACACACATACGTGGAGGCAGGACCCTCAGCCAGCACAGCCCAGTCTCGGGGCTGAGAAATGGAGACCCTGGGAAGAAAGGCTTGCTGGGCAAAGGGCTGACTTCTTTATATTTCTGTCCTCCCTCATTTCCACTTCTCATTATGGGAAAATACATAGGATGCAGAATTTACCATTTCAAAGTGCACGGTTAGTGGCAGTGACCCACATTACTGTGTGGCCATCACCACTATCTAGTTCTAGAATATGTCCAGCATGCCCAGAGGAAGCCCTGTACCCCTGTGCAGCCCCTCCATCATTTCCCCTCCCCCAGCCCCTGGTCATCCTGATCTACTCTTTGCCTCTGTATTTATCTATTCTGAACATTTCATATACAGGGGCTCAGACTGTGACCCTTTTGTGCCCGGCTTTGTTCACTCAGCATAATGTTTTCAAAGTTCATCTGTGTTGGAACATGTATTAGTACTTCATTCCTTTTTATGGCTGGATGATATTCCACTGTAGACCCTTTAAGATCTGGGATCTCTGGACACCACCACCCCCATCAAAGCAAAAATATTTCTGTGACAATAATACCTGGTCCACCCCAGGTGCTCCATGAAAGCTGGCTAGATAATAGAATGAGGGGATGAATGCTAGTTATGGCTGGCACTGGCAGAAACAGCTCTGGGTGTGACACATCTGGGCCCTGACTTTGCAAGCCTCTTACCATCTGTGTGACCTAAGGAGCTTTCTTTCCTCTCTGAGTCTCGCTTCCTCTCTATACTGTGGTGTAAGACAGTAACTGTAGCCAAAACTGTTTCAAGTGTGAGCCCTGGAGAGCTAGACAGACCAGGACTGGAATCCCAGCTCTGCCCTTTGCCTAGGCGTGACCTTGAGAAAGACTTCATCTCCCTGGGGACTCAGTTTCCCCATCTGTAAGATGGAGCAGGGCTCACCATGGGACTTCTGGGGACACTTATTGTGAATGGGAAGAAAGTCTGGCACAGTCGTCTCTGGGGTGGGGTGAGTGGTCGTAGGAGTGGGGAGGGGATTTTAGGCAGAGGGAACCCCCTCCCTCGCACAGTTGGAGGCTTCAGGCTGGCGGGGGCGCATGCGCAAAGCAGCCCCGCAGCCCCTTTATAAGCGCTGAGGCGGCGCTGGGGCGAGCAGAGCGCAGGGCGCAGGGGTGGACCCGGGCGGATTGAGCCCAGCCGGAGCGTCCTTTGTGCCGGTCGACCGCCCCGGGATGCGTTGGAGCTAGGAGCCAGGTGGGGGTCGGTCGTGGGGAGGGGGTTACGTTGAGGGAGAGGTCCTAGGGGATTCACACAGAGCTCAAGATTGGGGAGAGGGGGCTGGGATCAAAGAGAAGCCCCTAGCATGGGGTGGTGGCTTAGAGGGGGAGGGAAGCCTCGAGTTGGGGAGGGAACGCAAACTAGGAGAGGGCTTGAGAATGTCAAGGGGATTCGGATTTGGGGGTAAGGTTGTCTAGAGAATTCGGAGACGACCCTTCGATGGGGAGGGGCCGGGCTGGGGGTGGGTCTTAGAGCTGGGGAGGCACTGGGAACCAAGGCTAAAGAAGGGGCGCCCCAAGTTTAGAGATAAGAGGGGAACAGCCACCCGCTGAGCGTGGGACTCCGGAACAGGGCACCCCGTGTCTGAGCTGAGACACCCCAAGATTTTAAGTGGGGATTCCCAGTTTGCAGATGAATGCAGGATTCCAGGATGGACTGCAGCGGTGAGGGGGCTCCCCAGACCAGCCTGAGCCCGATAGAACGGGGTCTGTACAAAGACTGAACCCCCATAGGGAAGGGGTGTCCTGCGGTGTCTCTGCCCTTTTGGCTCAGGTCTTGTTACCACATCTTGACTCAGTCAGGAGGCTCTGGGGGCGCTCCATCCCACCGTGGTTCCTGTTGTTTCCTGGGACCTAGAGTTGGGGTGCTGTCCCTTCTCTGGGGGAGCACACTGTGTGTCCGAGGTGAATACTAGGTGAGAGTCCCTTAAAACCCCCAGCTATCGATCAGAGCACCCAGTTGCTAAGGGGGAGCCGCCTCCAGTACTTTCACATCTGGCCACGTCCTCACCACTAGACACAGACCCTTGCCTCACCCCTTCAGTTCTGTCTGTCTGGATGGATGCATGTGGAAGTCCTGGATTGGTTTTGGGGCACAGACACTGGGAAGTAAGGGGCTGGGGCCCTGGGCCCAGCCTGTGCAGGAGCACCCCCATCCCTGTGTGCGGGGCTTTGTTCCTCTCGGCAGCATTAATGGGAGACAGCCAGGCTGAAGAGAGGGTTGGCGCTGGGCCCCAGCGGGGGTTGTGGGGGAAGGGCAGGGAGGGAAGCCTGGGCAGACCGTGGGACCCCAGAACCCCACCAGTCTCACTGGCGTGGGGACATTCCCAAATGGAAGCTGTCCCCCAGGAGCTAGGGACTTGTGTGTGTGTGTGCGTGCGCGTGTGTGTCCACCCCATGCTGGGAGGAGGTGGGTGCTTATGGTGTCCTCTGTGAGTCTAATGTGACTGAGGTTGTGTCTTTGTCAGGAAACTTGTGCCGAGGCCACATCACCCGGTTGCAAAATGATGTGCCAGCAGTCACCAAAGCCACAATTTACCCAGTCTGGTCTGTGCCAGGGGCTGGCAGCTACATGTGTGAGTGTGTGTGGGGAACTGTGTCTGACAGCATGGCCTCATCGAGGGGTTTCCGTGGGGAGCCCGAGACTGTGGGTGTGCGTCTTTGTGTAGAAGACATGCTGCCTGCCTTGTAAGTGCCCATATTGTCTCTCTTTGTTAATGTCACTGCGAATCTGTGAGTGTGAGTCTCCAAGGCTCTGAGCCTAGAGTGTGTGGCTGTGTGTGTGTCCCGTGTGCACAGCCAGGTCCTCTCCATGTGATTGGCAGTGTGGACCCTGGGTGGGGGAGTGTGAGATGTGGTCTGTGTGCAGAATTGGGGAGCTAATGGGGAAGACATTGGCAGGGGGTTTGGGTCTCCAAGGGGCAACCAGGGCTGATTAACTGAGCCTGGCTTCCTTTCTCTTCCAAGGAGTTCCATGCGTTGAACCCATGCACACAAATACACCCTGACTCCAAGGCCAGTAACACATACACGTGTGTGCTCATAGCCTCTGCTAAGCATTACCGGTGCTCACACACCCAGAGACCACACTCGGTCCCCTGTGCCCCATCCAGTACACACTGCCCCTGTGGACCCTCATACATGGTCCCATACCACAGAGCGCATCCTTGCCTGGACAGCACCTCGATGCACACCCAGGCGCAACACACAAAAAAACGCCTGCTGGCAAACTCACCCTCACTCAATGCCTTCTGAGACAGGAGGTGGGTGTGAGGGAGGGGGAGACGCGCGCGCTTGCACACACACACACACACACACACACACACTTTCTTCTCTCTCTTCCTGGCCACCCCTCCCCCAAAGCGCCACAGGCCCCTACTTGCATATGTATGAGACTCATGCATTATTAATAAGGGGACAAGCCCCAGACAGCTGTGTAAATGCTCACCTCTGGTGGCCCTGCAGAAGAGGTATTTTAAAAGAAAGGGTGTGGGTGTGTGAGAATGCTGTTAGAGGGGATGGGGTATGTGTGGGAAGGCATGTGTGGCAGGAGGAAAGTGCACCAGAACCTGTGTCTCTCACCTTGTTGGATCACCATTGTATATTTGTGTGTGTACACAAGCCCACAAGCCTTTGTGTACAAGTAGCTGTTGTTTAAGTGAACATTTCTGAGGCTTCACAAGTCAGCTCATTCCATTCTCCCAGTAACACGCTGAGGTCTGTGCTGGATGATTCCTATTTTACAAGCGGGAAAACTGAGGCACAGAGTGATGAAGCAACATGTAGGGAGTAGAGACAGGCCTTGAGACCTAGTCATGAGGATATAGTTTGAGCTGTTAATCGTACAAAGTGTGTGTGTGGAGGGGTGTGTGGTTGTGCATGTGCATGAGAATTCTCTGTACTTGCCCCCTCCTAAGGCTTCCCAGGGGGCACTAGCAGTAAAGAACCCGCCTGCCCTTGCAGGAGACGTAAGAGATGGAGGTTTGATCCCTAGGTCAGGAAGATCCCCTGGAGGAGGGCATGGCAACCCACTCCAGTGTTCTTGCCTGGAGAATCCCATGGACAGAGGAGCCTGGCGGGCTATGGTCCACGGGGTTGCAAAGAACTGGACAGGGCTAAAGTGACTTAGCATGCACTCAAGCAAGGCTCTCCTGGGGCAGGCACAGCCAGAGTCCTGCCCCACCCTTTAATAGCTATCCAGGACTTGAGCTCTCAGGGGACCCTGCCCCACTCAGGGTTCTGAAAGGGGGAAATGAGGACAGCCAGGGATGGAGGTCGAAACTGCTGAGGTTTACAGGTTGGTAGTTACAGACACCATACCAGGAGCTGACTTCTGTCCTGCTGTGCAGTCCTAGGCAAACTACTCACCCTCTCTGGACCCCGAGTCACTGCCCTAAGAAGGCAAGGAGACTGGGTAGCGCCGCTGTGTTGCCGCCTCAAAGTTCAGCACCACGGACAGGTCCTCGGCCTGCCTTCCCACGGGGCCTCTGGGAGCTAGAACCTGGCAGGGCCCCGCGGTCCCCCGCAGGACCCTATTCCGGACTCCATCTACACTCCCCTACTCAGGGCTATTCTTTTATCAGGAAGAGGGTGCAGGAGCTGAGTTCATAGATAATGTTCTAACTTCCCATCTGTCCCCACCTGCTGAGGTACGTTGGTGGGGGAGGGGGACACAGGGAAGGGCCTTTCAGAGGAGTGGGAGGCTTTAGGGAGGAACCATACCCCAGGGTTTCTAGTCTCGGGAAGAATGTGAAGTCTGGGAGGACATGCTGTGTCCCAGGGTCTGTAGCGGGCTTTACTTACAGGTAGTGCTCAGTATTTTTGCACTTTATCACCATGAGCCACAACCTCTAGAGAAGTCTGGACCCGCAGAGGGAGTTTCTCTGTGGATCTAGGAGGCCTCCTCGCCAGGCAGTGTGAATTCAGACGGCGGATGGGATGGGCAAGGGCGAGGCCCCTTCCTCCAGCTGGGACTTGGCAGCTCTTCAAAAATCCCAGAAACCAGGAATAGAATCTTGGCGACAACCAGATCCTGGAATTGAAGCTGAGAATCGTGTCAGTAGCAAACCCAGATTACAGGCTGGCTTGGAGGCCAGCCTACTGCCAGAACTGGGGACCCCAGGCAGACTAGGACTAGATGGTGTCCCCTAGGAGCCCCCAATTTGATTTAGGAGGCCAACTTGAAAAATGAGATTTTGATCTTGGCTGTTAGAGTCAATAATAATGACAGCTGAAATTTACCCCTTCGTGCCAGGCAGTGCTAAGTATTTTATATTTATTGACCGAATTGACTGACCTATTCCTTCCAACTACCTGATGTTATCCCCATCTGACCTGCAAAGAAATTGAGGCACAGAGAAGCTAAGCTATTTGCTCAAGGTCACACAGCAAGGAACAGGCAGAGAGACAACCTGGTCTGAGTCACTCTGCCACTCATGCTCTGACCATCAGACTTCACTTGCTGGGGTTCTGAAGTAAGCTGGTCCTGCATTCGGATCCCGGATCTGCCCTTGCTTGTTGACTGTGTGACCTTGAGTGATGCATGGTTAGCCCATGTTTCCAGATCTGTAGAGGGGGAGGAATTGGTCCTTTCATGTCAACTATCTAGAAGGGATGTACTCATCCCTCACTCCCTCTTCATCTTGTTTCAGGTCCAGGATGGGGGCCTTGTCTGTCTGGGTCTCAGGCCTCCTGACTCTCCAGATGCTTCTTTTTGTGGCTGGGGTGCAGGGTGAGTTTGCTTGTGAGGTGGGAGAGGTTGGGGTCTGGAGGACTGACAAGATGGGGCAGCCTTTTAACTTGAGAGCCTTCTCCTGCTGCTTCTCTAGCTTGGTCTGGAGAATAAAATGAGAATAGATGAAAAAAGTCTTTGAACAGTCAAAAGCGAACAAGACACCTGAGAGGTTATTTTTAGTCATTGCCAGCAGAGGCTAGAGGTTCCCGCCTCTCACTGTTTTGCTGAGATGAGCTGAAGAGAGAAAGAGAGGAAAAAAAAAAAAAAAAAGAGGGAGAGAGAATCATATGAAGATTGATTAGTGATGCCTGCCATGGGTGTAGCAATAGAAACAAAACGCTATATGCCTCTCCCTGGCATCTCCCCAGTGGTGGTCAAAAGGCCAGACCTTAGAAATGCCTCCTGATTTGCTCTGTGGCCTCAAACAAGTATGATGTCTGTGAGCCTCAATTTCCTCAACTCCCCCAGAAGAGGATGAGAGATGGCTACCTCTGCAGATGGTTATGAAAATCAAATGAGCTGATTGCTATTTATAAAGTGCCTGGTATATAGAAGGTACTCCACAAACACCGTTTCCTTTCCGATGGTTGCCTCTCGTTTAACTTTTAGGGAAACCGTGGCTCAGAGGAGAACACTGACTTTTCCATGGCCACGTCAGTGGCACTGAGAGTCAAATCTCTGGTCTCCAGGATCTGGACTTTGAGTGGAGGCAGAACCATGAAAGGATTCGACTCGGTTACCCCTCTTCTGCTCACAGATTGGGCTGCAGATCTCAGATCTGTGTACTGCCTTGTGATGTTGTATAGGCAGCCTAAGCTCTCTGGCCTCAGTCTCCCTGTCTGTAAAGTGAGGAAAACTGCAGTCTCTGCTGGTCCTTGCCTCTCAATCAGGCCCTCTTCTCCACCTTCTCCACCCCAGGCCCACAGCACACCACCGCAGCTGCAGCCACTGCTGAGAAGGGGCTCCACATGCAGAAAGTGGGGTCTGGGTCAGTCCGGGCTGCACTGGCGGAGTTGGTGGCCCTGCCCTGTCTCTTTAGCCTGCGGCCACGACCAGGTGCAGCTCGAGAAGCCCCCCGGATCAAGTGGACCAAGGTGCGGACTGCATCAGGCCAGCGGCAGGACTTGCCCATCCTGGTGGCCAAGGACAACGTGGTCCGAGTCGCCAAGGGCTGGCAGGGACGTGTGTCACTTCCCGCCTACCCCCGGCACCGGGCCAACGCCACGTTGCTGCTGGGACCACTGAGGGCCAGCGACTCCGGGCTCTACCGCTGCCAGGTGGTGAGGGGCATCGAGGATGAGCAGGACCTGGTGCCCCTGGAGGTGACGGGTCAGTTGGGGGAAGGGAGGGGCCAAGGCTGGGACGGGGAAGTGCACTCACTGAATGTCATCTTAGAAATCACTCCTTGGGGAATTCCCTGGCGTCCAGTGGTTAGGACTCTGCACTTTCACTGCCAAGGGCCTGGGTTCGAGGGCCTGGATTCAACCTGTTTTGGGGGAGTTCAGATCCCGCAGCCAAAAAAAAAAAGAAAGAAATACTCCCTGAACAGTGATTTCCTCCAAATTCTGATAAAATCATGAAGAAAGTATCTATGCATACTGCTCTCTTTTTAGAATCTCTGTTTTTTAGCTAAGAGAGAGCAGCAGCCTCTGACTAGTCTCTTATAGACCACACCATTTCACAGGATTTTATAACCTGCAGTCCATGGCATGGTCATCTACTTACATGTAAGGCAGAGGATATTGATTTTATATTTAAAATAGGAATACAAATTTCCTTTTAAAATAAATATGTGTTTTTTAAAAAGGAAGTTCTTTTTTTAAAATGGATTTAAAATATATGTTAAGGGGACTTCCCTGATGATCCAGTGGCTAAGACTCCATGCTCCTAAGGCAGGGGGCCTGGAGTTTGATCCTTGGTCAGGGAACTAGATCCCACAGGCCAAAACTAAAGATCCTGCATGCTACAATTAAGAGCTGTGCAGCCAAATAAATAAATAATAAGCATTTTAAAACTCCAGGTAGAATTCATTTAAAAAATTATGAAAAGGAATTGTATATTAAGGAAGTGACAATCCTCAAATATCTGTTTAACCAATTCCTACGTTAAATTCTTTCTGTTGAAATAGTCAGTGTAGTTTCCATTTTCCTAACCAGTCAAGATGAACAAGGCAAACAAATATATTTTTTAAAATTATTAAAGCAAAGTCCTAGAAAAGGGCATGGCACACGGAAGATGCTCAATAGATATTTGAGCATTGAATCAATGAAAGGATCGTTGTGTGGAGAACATCCTGGGGATGCCAACTGGGAAGTCAATTTCCCTTAACCTGTGTTGAAAAGTGGAAGTGAAAGTGTTAGTCACTCTGTCCTGTAGCCCGCCAGGCTCCTCCGTCCATGGTATTCTCCAGGCAAGAATATTGGAATGGGTTGCCATGCCCTCCTCCAGGGGACTGTCCTGACCCAGGGATCAAACTTGGGTCTCCCACATTGCAGGCAGAGTCTTTACTGTCTGAGCCACTTGGGAAGCCCTATGTGGGCCATAAGGAGAGTCCCTGCACCCCCCTGATCTAGAACGCAGTCTTTCCACATCCAAACAGTGTCTCAGTGCGTATTCTTTGGGGTCAGCCAATGATTCCCTTTCTAAGGCCTGCTTCTCAAAACTAATAAACCTCGAAGAAAACTGATAGGTGAAGAAAGAAGGGCATTCCACCTCTGGGTTTGTTTGGTTCATTCATTCTACCAGACCTTTATTGAGCAACTACCACGTGACAGCTTGGTGCTGGAGACACAGCCAGGATTGGGACACAGCTTCCGCCTTCTGGGAGCTCTTAGTGTAGTAGGACGGAGCAAAATGTGAAATTTCTTTGTCTCGCTCAGCCATTTCTCTCATCCCTAAATCAGAATTTGAGTCACAGTGAGCGTACTGATGCTTCACATCTGATAAACCAGGATGTGAATTACACGTTACCTTCTCCAGGAAGCCGTGAGTGACTCCATTTCTAAACTGGGCAAGAGCCACGTTTGCTTCCTCTCCCAGTGCGTGTGCTTAGTTCCTGAAAGGAAGAATCTCTCTCATTCTTGCCCGTGCCTTCTGTTACCTCCAGTCCCTAACCCTGGCATGAAGAGTGCTGTCTTCGGAGTCCAGATCTTCCTGAATACAAATTCTGGCTCTCCCTTACACTGATCATGTGGCCCTAGGCTTGTCCCTCAACCTCTCTGAGCCTTCGTTTCCTCCTCTGGAAATGGGGATAATCATAGAGTTGTAAGATTTCGATGAGGTAATGAGTATAAAGGGGCTTCTGGGGTGGTGTTAGTGGTAAAGAACACACCTGCCAATGCAGGAGACTTAAGAGACGTGGGTTCAATCCCTGGGCTGGGAAGATCCCCTTGGAAAGGGAATGATTGGTCGACCCCATAAAATATGGAGTGAGACATTGTTGGCTCATGACCAACATAGGGCTTCCCAGGTAGCTCAGACAGTAAAGAATCTGCCTGCAATGCAGGAGACCCGGGTTCGATCTCTGGGTCGAAAAGATCCCTTGGAGGAGGGCGTGGCAACCCATGCCATGGACATTCTTCTTGCCTGAAGAAACCCATGGACAGAGGAGCCTGGTGAACAACAATCCATGGGATTGCAAAGTCAGACACGACTAAAGTGACTTAGCATGTACGTACATAGTGCTTGTAAATGTTTTTTACATAGCAAATATTTAACAAATTCTAGCTCTTGCCTGGAAAATCCCATGGATGTAGGAGCCTGGTAGGCTGCAGTCCATGGGATCGTGAAGAGTCAAACATGACTGAGTGACTTCACTTTCACTTTTCACTTTCATGCATTGGAGAAGGAAATGGCAACGCACTCTAGTGTTCTTGCCTGGAGAATCCCAGGGATGGGGAGCCTGGTGGGCTGCCGTCTCAGGGGTCGCACAGAGTTGGACACGACTGAAGTGACTTGGCGACAGCAGCAGCAGCAGCAGCAGCCCTTTATGGCCATTATCAATTTCCTCCTCTGTAAAACCAGGGCATATCAGTTTCACTCCCCATCATCACTCTAGCCCTATGCCTGGTGCTGAGTGAACAGATATGGTACAGGGCAGTGTAGGGCACCAGGTGGTGTATCACTGTTAGTCTAGGTGGGGCATTCTGTAAGAGGGAGGTCTGTGCTTGAAGATTTCAGCATAAATCAGCTCCCTACCCTGGGTGTTTCTGCATAGGTGTTGTGTTCCACTACCGAGCAGCCCTGGATCGCTACTCTCTGACCTTCGCTGAGGCTCAGGAGGCCTGTCGTCTCAACTCAGCCACCATTGCAGCCCCGCGGCACCTGCAGGCTGCCTTTGAGGACGGCTTTGACAACTGCGACGCCGGGTGGCTCTCTGACCGCACTGTTCGGTGAGTGGGTACACAGGGTAGGGAGACGGAGAGCTAGCCCCTGGAGAAAGATGTTCCTTGGGAGCCCCCGGAGCACAGATCTGAGAGAGGCCCCCACTTTGTCTTGTCAGGTATCCTATTACCCAGTCCCGTCCTGGTTGCTATGGTGACCGTAGCAGCCTTCCGGGGGTGAGGAACTATGGGAGGCGAGACCCACGGGAACTCTACGATGTGTATTGCTTTGCCCGTGAGCTGGGGGGTAAGTCTGGGGCTGGTAGAACGCCCCCTTCTCTGAGCCCCTTTATCCTTCCTAACCCCCATCCTTCCCTAAGTCCTTGCCTAGCTCTCCTAAGTTTCATCCCTCTCTAAACCCACAGCCAAGACCTGGACCCGCCGGTTTTTCCTCTACTCCCTGAGCCCCTGTCCTTTGTGCCCCTTCCCTTTCTCCGAATCTCTCCCCCTTCCTGCCCCCTTCTCCCTCTTCCTACCCCCTTCCTCCTCACACCTTCCCCAAGCCCCTTCCTCTCTCTGAAGCCCAACTCGTTCAGGCGCCTCAGTTACCTCGTTTGTGAAAAAAAAGTGAAGCCCCCTCTTAGCACTGCCTGAAAGGCAATGACAGTGATGCTCTGGCCACGGGGGCGCGCAGCTGCGGCTGCCTCCTTTCGTTTAGCCCCAACCCAAATCCGGCCAGATCAGGACTATTTGAGATGGGACCCCCTTCCCGGGCTCCGGGGGAGGGTCCCTGGGACACCTCTGACCTTCTCCCGCACCTTCCCGCAGGCGAGGTCTTCTACGTAGGCCTGGCCCGCCGCCTGACACTGGCCGGCGCGCGTGCCCAGTGCCGACGCCAGGGCGCCGTACTGGCCTCGGTTGGACAGCTGCACCTGGCCTGGCATGAGGGCCTGGACCAGTGCGACCCGGGCTGGCTGGCCGACGGCAGCGTGCGCTACCCGATCCAGACGCCGCGTCGGCGCTGCGGTGGCCCAGCTCCTGGCGTGCGCACCGTATACCGCTTTGCCAACCGCACCGGCTTCCCGGCACCTGGAGAGCGCTTCGATGCCTACTGCTTCAGAGGTGTGTGTGAAGCCTCGCCCCTGGAGGGTGCGTCCCCTGGTGGCCACGCCCTAAGGGCGTGCGCTTTGCTAACGGCCACGCCCCTGGAAGTTTGGGTTTCTAGTGGAAGAGGAGGCCCCGCAGGGGAGAAACAGGTTGAACACTTACTCTGCGGTGAGCCACGCCCCCAGGGAAAGGTGACACCCCTGAGACAAGCTTTCCATTGGCGCCCCGCCCCTCCTTAGGACGAGCCCAAGGCAAGCCAAGCTCTGCCGGGAAGTCCTGTTTAGTGTGTGGTCCAGGTCTTCCAGGTGGCGCTAGTGGTAAAGAACCCGCCTGCCAATGCAGGAGACACAAAAGACGCGGGTTTCATCTTTGGACTGGGAAGATCCCCTGGAGAAGGACATGGAAACCCACTCCAGTATTCTTGCCTGGAGAATCTCACGGTCAGAGGATCGTGGGTCGCAAAGAGTCGGACACGACTGAAGCGACTTAGCACGTATGTCTCCTGAGATCTCTAAGAGATGATCTCAGACCTCTGGATGGAAAGTTTCTTGCCTGGAACCTTGCACAGGAGCACCCGCTGGGAAGGGATTAATGCCTTGGCTAGCCACGCCCCCTAGGCAAGGCCACGGCCCCAGGGACAGGACCAGGGGATGACCCTCACCCTTGGGTTGGTTCCATACCCTCAGAAGCTGCCAACCTCAAATCTAAAGGAGCTGAGTCTATGTCAAAGGGCGGGAGTCGGAGGGAATCTCTTCGTAGGGAGACCATGCCTATTAGGTGATTTCTCTCCATGGGGAGGAGCCACGCCCAGGTCTGACCTGCCCCCCTGAGAGCTGGCACTGCCTGAGCTTCACCTACTGGCCAAGATGTCTCTTGACCCTTCACTGCGACCAGTTGACTCTGACTTTGACAGTGGACCTGTCTGAACAATGGGGACGAAAACTTTGCACCTCCGTATCTCAGTCAGGGGGATCCCAGAAACAACCCAGAGAGTCAGAGGGACATAGAGAGACAGAAATACGTAGATCTGTGCTACAGCATGCTGGAATGTGGGTAGACTTCAGGCAGGACTTCCCACCTAGGCCCTGGGCCTAGCACAACCTCTTCTGCTTTCTCCCACAGCTCATCACCCCACATCCCAACATAGAGACCCAGAGACCCCCTCATCTGGAGATGAGGGGGAGATTCTGTCGGCAGAAGGGCCCCCCGCTGGAGAACTGGAGCCCAGTCTGCAAGAGGAGGAGGTAGTCACTCCAGATGTCCAGGAGCCTCTGGTGTCTAGTGGGGAAGAAGAGTCTCTGATCTTGGCAGAAAAGCAGGAGTCTCAAGCGACCCCCAGCCGTGCCCCTGAGGTCCCTACAGTAGCCTCAAGTCCTGCCCTGGAGGCTGAGGAGGTGTGGCTGAGCACGGTGGCCCCCAGCCACAGCAGCGTGGAGGCAGGCACTGTTGTAGGCACGCACACAGACACAGTCCTGGCCAGCACCACACCCAGGAAAAGAGAGCGCTTTAAAGGGTTGAACGGGCGCCACTTCCAGCAACAGGAACCCCAGCAAGGGCTGAAGGGGGCACTCAAGGCCAGCATCCAGCCCCCCACCCCAGAGGCTGCTGGGAATTATGTGGAGCCTCCCATGACCACTGGAGCCACAGACGCCTTGGGGAGTGGCCAGAGCCAAAGCCCCTGGGCTGTGCTGACAAATGAGGTGGAAATGCCCAGAGCTGGTGAGTGGGGTCCCCGGCGGGAGATGGGACCTGCCTGGGGATTTAAGGGAGGCAGGGGAGGAGGCTCTGAATTACAGCTGGGTCCCCTGGCCTCCCCAACCTTTGAAGACCCTTCTTCCTCAGGCCTGGAGCCAAGGAGACCATCAGAAGAAGGAGCTGCTGAAAGATAATTATAATAACTGTTGATATTGTTTCAGGTTCCCTTGGTGGCAGGAGCCCCCAAGAGCCCTGGCTGTGGCCCCCAACCGTGGGCCTACCCATCATCCCAGACCCCAGCAGAGCTCTTGGCCTGGAACCAGAAGAAGCCAAGAGCTTTAGTATGAGACCAGTCACTCCCGACCTGCCCTGGCCCCCCTCGGAGACCACTCCCAACCCCTCCATGGGCCCCAGCCCTGCCCCCTGGGAGGCTTCTCCCATGCTCGTTTCTCCAAACCTCCCTGTCATGGCTATGCTTCGTGCCCCCAAACTGTGGCTCCTATCACAGGAGCCTCCTACACCCCTCCCCACTGAGGCCAGTGGGGTCAAGGGGCATCGTGAGGCCACAGCCACTGCCCCGGCCTCCCCTGCCTCAGAAAGCGAAGCCAGCCCACAGGATCCCAGCCATCCGGAAGTGTACTCCCTGCCCTCCTCCTCGGGCCTTGCAGGACAAGACAGACAGCCCACACCCCTGTCACTCAGCAGCCACAGAGGAGGAAGTCCTCCGGCCCCTTCACAGGCAGCCACAGACACACGAGCTGGAGCCAGACCCAACTCCCCTGGAACAGACTTTGGAAACACTAGGGGGGCCAGCCCTATTGAGCTCAGCAAAGCTGAGCCCCCCGGATCCAGCCCACAGGCCTCGGTGGACAGGAGTGTGGTGGCAGATATCATTATTTCTGAGACTGCCACTGAGCCCATGGGAGCCAGAGGCGTCTCGGAGTCTGAGCCTGTGCATGCTGGAATGTGGGTAGACTTCAGGCAGGACTTCCCACCTAGGCCCTGGGCCTAGCACAACCTCTTCTGCTTTCTCCCACAGCTCATCACCCCACATCCCAACATAGAGACCCAGAGACCCCCTCATCTGGAGATGAGGGGGAGATTCTGTCGGCAGAAGGGCCCCCCGCTGGAGAACTGGAGCCCAGTCTGCAAGAGGAGGAGGTAGTCACTCCAGATGTCCAGGAGCCTCTGGTGTCTAGTGGGGAAGAAGAGTCTCTGATCTTGGCAGAAAAGCAGGAGTCTCAAGCGACCCCCAGCCGTGCCCCTGAGGTCCCTACAGTAGCCTCAAGTCCTGCCCTGGAGGCTGAGGAGGTGTGGCTGAGCACGGTGGCCCCCAGCCACAGCAGCGTGGAGGCAGGCACTGTTGTAGGCACGCACACAGACACAGTCCTGGCCAGCACCACACCCAGGAAAAGAGAGCGCTTTAAAGGGTTGAACGGGCGCCACTTCCAGCAACAGGAACCCCAGCAAGGGCTGAAGGGGGCACTCAAGGCCAGCATCCAGCCCCCCACCCCAGAGGCTGCTGGGAATTATGTGGAGCCTCCCATGACCACTGGAGCCACAGACGCCTTGGGGAGTGGCCAGAGCCAAAGCCCCTGGGCTGTGCTGACAAATGAGGTGGAAATGCCCAGAGCTGGTGAGTGGGGTCCCCGGCGGGAGATGGGACCTGCCTGGGGATTTAAGGGAGGCAGGGGAGGAGGCTCTGAATTACAGCTGGGTCCCCTGGCCTCCCCAAGCCTTTGAAGACCCTTCTTCCTCAGGCCTGGAGCCAAGGAGACCATCAGAAGAAGGAGCTGCTGAAAGATAATTATAATAACTGTTGATATTGTTTCAGGTTCCCTTGGTGGCAGGAGCCCCCAAGAGCCCTGGCTGTGGCCCCCAACCGTGGGCCTACCCATCATCCCAGACCCCAGCAGAGCTCTTGGCCTGGAACCAGAAGAAGCCAAGAGCTTTAGTATGAGACCAGTCACTCCCGACCTGCCCTGGCCCCCCTCGGAGACCACTCCCAACCCCTCCATGGGCCCCAGCCCTGCCCCCTGGGAGGCTTCTCCCATGCTCGTTTCTCCAAACCTCCCTGTCATGGCTATGCTTCGTGCCCCCAAACTGTGGCTCCTATCACAGGAGCCTCCTACACCCCTCCCCACTGAGGCCAGTGGGGTCAAGGGGCATCGTGAGGCCACAGCCACTGCCCCGGCCTCCCCTGCCTCAGAAAGCGAAGCCAGCCCACAGGATCCCAGCCATCCGGAAGTGTACTCCCTGCCCTCCTCCTCGGGCCTTGCAGGACAAGACAGACAGCCCACACCCCTGTCACTCAGCAGCCACAGAGGAGGAAGTCCTCCAGCCCCTTCACAGGCAGCCACAGACACACGAGCTGGAGCCAGACCCAACTCCCCTGGAACAGACTTTGGAAACACTAGGGGGGCCAGCCCTATTGAGCTCAGCAAAGCTGAGCCCCCCGGATCCAGCCCACAGGCCTCGGTGGACAGGAGTGTGGTGGCAGATATCATTATTTCTGAGACTGCCACTGAGCCCATGGGAGCCAGAGGCGTCTCGGAGTCTGAGCCTGGGGTCTTCAGCACAGCAGAGAGTCCCACTTCCAGCTTGCAGGCCTCCATTGTTAAGACGCAGGGAATATGGGCCTCACCTCACAGGGAAGGGCTGGACCCCCACTCCCCATCTGCACCCTTGGGGGTCCCTGGAGTCTCCTTGATGCCAAAGGTCACCCCACGTTTGGGGCCTTGGGCTGCTACAGATGGAGGAGTCACAGTGGGTCCTATGGATTCCACAGTCACACTGGACACCAGCGATGCTGGTGGGCGTCGGGAACCTGGATCCCACACGATTGAGGGAGCAGAAAGCCCCACCTTGAGCCCTCAAATGGCTGTGGATACAAGTGTGGTGACATCCCTCAGGTCCTTGGACCTGGGGGACAAGGTCGGGGTCCTGGCCGTGTTCACAGTGGCCTCCTCAAGCTCCCAGCCCCACCCAGAGCCAAAGGGCCAGCTGGTGACCCAGGGAACCCTGGGAGCCTTGGAGCCTCCACAGGAGGGCAGCCACTCAGGGAACCCCATTCTTCCTCCTTGGACGCCGACAGCAGCCAACAAGGACGAGCCCATTTCAGTTTCCTCGGGGGAGCCTACAGTGCCGTGGGACTCCCCCAGCACCCTCCTGCCTGCCTCCCTGGGCCCAGAGGAGTTTGAGCTGGAGGTCCTGATGGGGAGCCCAGGTGTGGAGAGCTTCTGGGAGGAGGCAGCAAGTGGAGAGGATCCCGCCCTGCCAGGGACTCCTGCAAATGGGAGTGCAGAGGAGGGTGAGTTGGAATCTCGTGGTCTCATCCAGGCCACCATGTAGGTGCTCAGGGACCTGGGGCTGGGAGGAAGCATTGTCCTTGGTGCTTGGGAAGGAGTCTAGCAGGGGATGATGTTCAAGATGGGGGCTCATCAGACAGAGCTGAGTTCCAGAAAGGGTGCCCCTGGCAGAGGCACCAACCTGGGCGAAGGGCACGAGGTGAAGTTGTGTATGATGTGTTTTGCACACCGTGAGTGGTGAGGCGATGATGAGCAGTTGGGCGGAGTTTGGTTTGGGGAATGAGTACCATCAGCAGATCATGCTCGTGTCCTCTCTGAGTTGACAGTGCTGGGCAAGGCGGGGTCCTGCCTTCAGTGATGCCCCCGTCTGCAGATAAGGCTGGCACAGACCCCTCCCTGGGTGGGGAGGGGAGGAGGAGGCTTGGCAGGGAGGTCTTCCTGGACAAGTGTTGAACTGTGGCTGGAATTCAGTGGTGCACATCTTGAGGGACCTCTTGCCATGGGGAAGTGTGCATGCTGGGAAAGGGTGGGAGTGGTCGCATTGCCCCCATTTCACAGATAGCAAACTGAAGCTCAGCCAGATATGTCACTACCAGCCAGTCAGTGATCAGACCTCAAGTCCACACGTGCCTTAGCTGCTCTGTGCCCAGCGGCATCCAGAGAAGGCCACCACCCTGTTCTCCTGAGCTCAGGTCTGCCCATAGCTCAGCCTGCAAATTCCAGCCCTTTAGTTTTTAGGTCCTGTCATATTGAGCTTTTTTTTTTTTTTTTTTTGGTCAAGTGAGCTTTAAAAAAAAAAAAAAGAAGCAGCTAATTAAAAGGCACTTTTTCTGAGTTGCAAAACACTCTTATTAACACAGTTGGTTTTACACTTGCTCCTTTTTTTGAAGGCTAAGTGTCACGGCGATGGAAACGGCTGGTGCAGGGTTTCATCGCCCACCCTGTTGTCTCTGGGCTGTGTCTGGGGCCCCATCTTCTTTCCTTAGATGCCCAGGAGGCAGGCAGACGCTGGGCAGGGGCACTTGCATTGGTAAAGGCTGATGATTAGCGGTGATTGCCTTTGTGTTTGGATTATTTTGAGCACTTTACTGGAATCAACTTGGTCAATCTTTTTATTTTAAAATTATTTTTTTAAGATTTCTTATCTTTTGGCCACTCCACACAGCATGGTGGATTTTAGTTAGCTGACCAGGGATTGAACCCATGCCTACACCCACCCACCCCCGCCAGCATTGGCAGTACAGAGTCTTAACCACTGGACCATCTGGGAAATCCCTAGCTAATCCTTTTTAATGTCTTTAGGGAGCAAGTTCTACTAGGATTCTCCCTTTATCGATGGTAAAATTGAGGCACAGGGAAGTAAGTGACTTGTGCAGAGTCTTGCAGTTGGGGAATGTCAAGGATAAAGTCTGAATCCAGGCTGTCTGACAACAATCTTTGTCTCAATCTAAGATGTTTATTTCACTGGCGTTAAAAAAAAAAAAAAACGCCCTGAGGTTTTGGAGAGGGGGTAAGCTCATCCTGGGAAGGGGGCAGAGAAGAGACTGGCTGTGGCGGATGGGTAAGGGGAGGGGGCTCAGGGGAGCTAGAGGAGGAATGGTCAGAAAGTTGGGAGGGAGACCACATCTTGGGGTGCTGAGGAAAGTGCAGTGAGAGGAGCCCCCAGGGCCACGGCTGGATCTGTGCTGGACTTTGTCGGTGTTTTGGCTCCAGACTCTGCCTGCTGGCAGCTGAGGTGGAGGGAGGCAGCCAGTGCTGGGGGAGACCCAGGCGCCTACTCACCTACTGCTTGCAGCAGAAATGCTAATGAGGCCAAAAATAAACGCAGCACCAGCGAGCGACTGAGTCACCGCCAGCCTGTGGGCAGGTGTCAGCGGCACGGGGCACCTGGCGGGGCTTACGCATCCCGGTGCCTGGCCGCCCCACGTGTGTGCACACACGTGCCCGGATGGCGCCAGGCACAGACACAGCCACAGGCCTCTCTGGCCATCCGCGAGGGCACAAGCTACCACCCCAGGGACAGGCTTCTGCCATTGCGGGAGGGCCAGCAGGTACCTTTATTCAGTTAGCAAGCAGCTCCTGAGTGCTGGCTGTATTCCAGGCGTGAGGGTGCTATCGAGACAGCTCTGGAAGTTGACATTCTAGAGCAGTACTCTAGAACTTTCCTAGTGACGGAAATGTTCTCAAGCTACACTGTCTGGTGCGATGGCAGCCAGCCACTTGGGCCTTCTTTGTAGCACACAGCGTCTTCACCATGGCACCCTGGCTTTTCATCTGGGCAGACTTCGGTCCAGTTGTGGCGGAAGGGCTCTGGAGTGTGTGGGCTCAGAAGTTGTGGAACGCAGCCTTAGTCGCCTGGCACTATGTGGTACCTTAATTCCCTATCAGGGATTGAACCTGCATCCACTGCATTGGAAGGCGGATTCTTATAACCACCAGGGAAGTCCTAGAATTACAGTTTAATTTTTATTCCATTTTACTTAAATAGCTAGGTGTGACTACCATGTGGACCATCACCTCGCTCGTGGGAGGCATGGATAAGAAATGATCTTAATAAATTATATTGGAGGTTAGAGAGTAAGAAAGACAAAAGAGAAAAATAAAGCAAGCGATGAGGGATGCCAGTGGGCAGTTTTGTTTTGGAAGGGGGTTAGGATGAAATCTGAGCAAGCCTGAAGGAGGTTGATGAAGGAGCCATACAGAGATCTGGGGGGAAGAGCAGTTCAGGCAGAGGAAACAGCTTGTTCAAATGCCCTGAGGTAGGACTGTGGTTGGTCCAATGAAGGCACAGAGGCCCAGCATGGCTGGAAGCTGAGTAAGAGAAGGAGGGAGATGAGAATCAGGCAGAGAGATACTGGGGAAGGTTATACAGGGCCCTGGGGGCTGAAGTAGGGATTTTGACTTTTCCTATGAGGGCACTCAGGAGCCATGGAGGAATCTAGGCAGAAGAGGGACATGATCTCACTCAGGCCTACATGGGCCTCCTCTGGCAGCTGTGGGGGGACCACCCTGCAAAGGGTGAAGGTGGAGGCCGAGAGGCCAGGGACGAGGTGCCTGCTCGTTACTGTCTGAGCTTCTTTGGGGGCCCCAGACAAAGACAAAGCAGGAACACATTCTGGGTGGCAGGGGCTGGAGAGAGGGCTTTAACTGGGCCTTCAGAACCCTGAAGGCCAGTTTCGGCTCTTGTACTGTCCTGCTGTGTGACTGAGGTAGGCCCTGGGCCCCCGGGTCTTCTCTGAGTCTCAGTTCTAGTGTCTTGCAGTGGAAGACTCAGTGTCTTGCAGTGGAAGACTCAGTTCTAGTGTCTTGCCTGACAAGAGATGGGCGTCATCTGCGGTGCTTGGGGGTTCTTGCTGTGCCCCTCCAGGGCTCCAGGATAGAGCCCACCCACCGAGGCATCTGGGCCCCTGAGATGATGGGCCCTCCTGCCTCCAGAGAAACACCGCTGAAGGGATGAGAGAAGGAGAGAGGGCTTCACATCCACTCCCCCTGTCCATGGTAAGCAATGGACAAGAGGCCTCAAGAGGCCCCAGGCTGATATACACAGAGCCAGACGTGGCATCATGGTCAGGAATGGGAGAAGAATGAGCTCTTTTTATTGTTTTCTAAATGAGGCAACAGAGATTCACAGAATTTGCCCAGGATTTCCTAGTGAGTGGCAGAGGCAGGAATTGAACCAGACTGTCTGACTGCACCCGCTGTGCACATAGCTGCTATAATTCACCTCTTCTCTACATTGTAACCACTGAGGTTGCACCAAAAGAGGCCGAGCCAGAAGAATGAAGGAGATGATGGTTCCTGCTGGTCCCGGTGCTGTTCATTCCCCATCTAGAATCTATGTCTACTTTGCCCTTGAAGTATGAGACGCGCAATGAAAGTAGAGTATGTCTAGAAGCGGGGATAAGTCAAGGAGACCACTTAGACCATGTTCTAGGAGAAGACTTTGTAAGAGAAGCTGAAGGAATCCCATTCTTTGAAAAAAAAAAAAACACACCTTGGCTTCTTTTAAATTTACTTTATTGTTTTATCTTTTGGCCCCATCACACAGCATGTGGAACCTTAGTTCCCCAACCAGGGGCTGAACCCATGGCCCCTGCACTGGAAGCGTGGTGTCTTAGCCAGGAATCCCATTCCAGTTCTGTCCAAGGAAAGCCCTTGCCATAGGCAGCACAGCCAACAGATGCTTTGTAAAGAGCATTTTTTGGAAACAGATTCCTGGAAAGAGTAAGCTCATTACAAGGTCACGCAAGAGGAAGATAGCAGTCACTTACTGGGAAGGTGTAGAGGGTACACCACAGAGAGGGACTGAATGAAGGGGCCTTTCGAGGTCTGAGTTCTGGCTTCTGTGAGAGGCTGGCCTGATGGTCTGACTCCTTCCGACACTGCCTTTCCCTCCTGCAGTCCCCTTGGATCCCTGCGAGAACAACCCTTGCCTGCATGGGGGCACCTGTAGAGCCAATGGCACCGTGTACGGCTGCAGCTGTGATCAGGGGTTCACTGGAGAGAACTGTGAGATCGGTGAGTACTGTGGAATCAGGATCTAAACACTGATGTCCCAGCAGACATCTCCATGAGGGATCAGGGGATCACAGGAGGCTAGCTTCCAGTGCTCCTTTCCCCTCCCTCACTCCTTGGGTCGGCTAAACCAGCCCCATCGCCAGACATCTGAGCTCTCATTCTGCAGGCTGAGGCTCTGGGGTGTTGCCTCCCATTACTACCAGGCAGAGTTGGGGGAGGGGAAGACAAAGGGATGGTAAGGTTCAGACTGCCACCCCCGAAGGGCCCCTGGGGATCTCCTACCCTCTTCTGGATGGGCAGGGGTATAGGCACCACCACCATACCGGCCCAAAGCCCCACACAAGAAATACACCAAAGTATGAAATTATAAAAATAAGTGACATAATTTCTTGAGCTCTTCCGTTGACCCTCTACTCACAGCCACCACTGAGGTATTATTATCATCACTTTTCAAAAAAAAAAAAAGAGAGTCTCAGAGAGGGCCACTGACTTGCCTGGCATCTAAGTGCCTCAGGCACTGTCTACACAGGGGTTGGTATAGGTGTCAATGGATAGCTCCCTATGCCCGCAAACAGCTTTGTGAGTATGCAAACCTTTGTAAATGCTCTGGAACTCAATTTCCTAGGTTCCACATTTTGAAGACCCTTCAGCTTCAATATTCTGTGGGTCTTTTGCCAGACCCACCTTCCCTGCTTTGGAACCAGGGGGAACCTTCTGCACAGTCTGGCCTTTAGCCATCTGCTCTCACTGATGCAAGCTCGTGTCAGTTGTCTGAGGTTCCGCTCCCTTGACTGCCAGAGTCCGGGGGTCATCCGTGCAGACCACTGCTGATGTCCTCGGGTCTGGGGTAGATGGGAGGGTCACGACTGCATCTTCTGCCTGGTTTCCTTGGACTGGGAGCCAAGGGGAGACTGACCTCTGGCTCAGGCCCACCTTCCCCTCCAGATATTGACGACTGCATCTCCAGCCCCTGTGAGAACGGTGGCACCTGCATCGACGAGGTCAACGCCTTCATCTGCCTTTGCCTCCCCAGCTATGGAGGAAGCCTCTGCGAGAAAGGTGAGTCTCTGCCAAGACCCCAGAAATAGTACAGGAGCGGGGTCGGGCACTGGGCCATAGCCTTCCCACACGTGGAGCTCAAGGTCTCTGCCTCTGGTCCCACCACCATGATTCAGACAGGAAGCCAATCTTTTCTTCAGATAGTCACATAACATAGAATTAACCTTTCCAGAGTGTATGATTCAGTGGCATTCAGTACCTCACAATGTTGTGTAACCACCACCTCTAGCTAGTTCCAAGATATTTTCATTATCCCCAGAGGAAACCCTGTTCCCATGAGCAGTTACTCCCCCTTCCTCCTCTCCAGCCCCTGGAAACCACTAACCTACTCTCTGTCTCTATGGATTTGCCTATTTCATGTGTTTACATACAAAGGCACTTATTTGCTACGTGTCCCCTTTTTGTCTGACTTCTTCCTCTCAGCATGATGTTTTCAGGGTTCAGCCACACTGCAGCACATGTCTTTCCTTTTTATGGGTGAATCATATTCCACTGGATGGGTCACGTGTTGTTTGATGGACATTTGGGCTCTTTACCCCTTTGTGGCTAATGTGAATAGTGCTGCTATGAATGTTCACATACAAGCTTGTTTCAACACCTGTGTTCCATTATTTTCTTCCCCTCCATTCTTTCTGGTGTACCCAGGAGTAGAACGGCTGGGTTATATGGTAATTCTGTGTTTAACTTTTTGCGGAGCTCCCAGACTGTTTTCCAAAGGGGCTATGCCATTACATTCGCACCAGCAACGCACAAGGGTTCTGACTGCCCCACATCCTTGTCAACACTTATTATTTTTGTGATTATTTTCTGATTAACGTTTCCTAATGATCATGATGTCAAGCATCTTTCCATGGGCTTGTTGGCCATATCTTTGGGGGAGAAATGTCTATTGGAGCTTTTGCCCAGGAGGGAAATTTTAGGCCTTCCTGAGACCATTTCCTGAGTTCCCAGGATGTGGCCAGATCAGAGAAGGAGACATCAGAGTTAGGACGAGAGGGGATGGGTGTAATGATCTTCCAGCTGAATCTCTACTTTGCAAAGAGAAAAGATGTGAATAGGGGAGGAGGGAGGTGACAGGGTGATGGGGTAGAGTGGGGGTGGGGTGGGGATGGCCCAAGGCAAGGGATGGCTTAGCTGCACAGTGACCTCGGATTGAGCCTCCTCTCTGGTGGGCTGGCTGCACTCACAGTTGGCAAGGCCGACCTCAGCCCGATGCCAGCCCCTTCATGCTCTCTTTCCACCCGCCAGATACAGAGGGCTGTGACCACGGCTGGCACAAGTTTCAGGGCCACTGCTACCGCTACTTTGCGCACCGGCGGGCATGGGAGGACGCCGAGAGGGACTGCCGCCGCCGAGCTGGCCACCTGACCAGCATCCACTCACCAGAAGAGCACAACTTCATTAACAGTAGGGACTCTGGGGTGGGCAGTGGTGGCCTTTACAGTCCCTTTGTCAGGGGGATCCCCCGAGTGTTCTGAAGTTGTGTTCGTTAATGCAAGCCCTGAAAGTGAAAGCGTTAGTCGCTCAGTCTTATCTGACTCTTTGCAACCCCGTGGACTGTAGCCCGCCAGGCTCCTCTGTCCATGGGATTCTCCAGGCAAGAATACCGGAGTGGGTTGCCATGCCCTCCTCCAGAGAATCCTCCCAACCCGGGGATTGAACCCAGGTCTTCCACATCGCAGGCAGATTCTTTACCAACTGAGCCACCAGGGAAGTCAGTGCAAGCCCTGACCAATAATTAACTCAACTGTCTGTTTATTCACTTGTCAGTTCATTTATCCATTCACTTTGTTCATTCAGTCACAACTGTTTACTGAGTACCTGTTATGGTTCAGGCATCATTCCAGGCACAGAGAAACACTTTGTCCTGTCCTGAAGGAGTAAGGTTCTTACAGAGGATATAGGCAAACAAGTAAACATCTAATTAAATGTCTGAGCTTCCCAGCTGGCGCTAGTGGTTAAGAACCCACCTGCCAAAGCAGAAGACTTAAGAGACGAGGTTTCAGTCCCTGGGTGGGGAAGATCCCTTGGAGGAGGGCATGGCAACCCACTCCAGTATTCTTGCACGGAGAATCCCATTGACAGAGGAGTCTGGCAGGCTACAGTCTATAAAGTTGCAAAGAGCCAGACTTGACTGAAGCGACTTAGCCACCCCCCTACACACACACACATCCTATAATTTAATTGGTCTTAAGTGCACTGATGAAAATTAAAACAGGGCCAGGAGTCAGAGGGTGATGGAGAAATATCTGTGATGCAGGGGATGAAATGAGGGAGAATAAGAGACTAAGAGAAAGAGGCACATCCCATAAATTAAATGCAGCCTTTACCGATTTCCTCATTACCCCTCTGCCCTTTTTCATCCGCTTATTTATTCACCTATGCCCCATCCCATCCCCTGTTAATTCTTTCATTTGTCCATTCCCTGGTTCACAAGTTTTTTCCCCTCTGTGTAATCAAACACACACACACACATCCAGCTGCTTTCTCCTTGGACTCACCCGCCTGCCTGTCCAGCCCTCCCAACAGCTCTCCTAGCTCCTACTCTCTCATTTCTCCTGAGACCTGACTTGTCTTTGTTGTTTCCTCCAGCCTTTGGTTTAAGTCACAAGGTGTAGCAAGGCCAGGAGCCTAATCCCAGTCCTTTCTGTACCCCAGCCCCACTCCCCAGTCCCCCTGCCCCCAGCCAGTAACTTAGGCTGGCGGAGGCGTGGGTACCCAGCCCTCATGACCTCCACCCCGCAGGTTTTGGGCGTGAAAATACATGGATCGGCTTGAATGACAGGATCGTGGAAAGGGATTTCCAGTGGACGGACAACACAGGGCTGGTGAGTGGCGGGAGCCTGGGGGCCTGGGTCCCTGCAGACAGACGGTTGACTCTGACGCTGCCGGAAATGGAGAGATCTGGGTGAAGTGCAGACCCTCTGGCCTCACTTCGCTCTCTTGGGCAAAATTACCACCACAAGTGGCCATCCAAAGTCCCCCGTGGGGAACTCCCCTGGATGTCCAGTAATTAGGACTCCTCACTTGCACTGCCAACAGCCTAGATTCAATCCTTGAATGAGCAACTAAGATCCCTCAAGCCTCTCGGTGCAGCAAACAAACAAGCTGAAAAAAAAAAAGGCAGTGACTCTGAGATGCTGGAGCTGGTAAAGGAACTTCAGTGAAGTCCCACATCACATCTGACTTCCGCGCCCTGTGAACAGCCTGGTCGCCCAGTGGCTGAGGCTGCAAACCTTGGGCTCAGATTGACAGCCCCATCTTGCTCGCTCTGCCTGGCCCATCAGATATGAATTCTCAGGTGTCCCCACGTCCCCTCTTCTGCCTGTGCAGCCTCTCTTAGCACTCTCTTGGACCCCTACACCATGTTCCCCTCAACTACCACCTCTCCTGCCCCTTTACCTGGCAGCTTTGGGGACTTTTAAAAAATTTGTGCTAAAATTCACATAACATAAAATGAATTATTTTTAAGTGTGCAATTCAGTGACTATATTACTTTCACAATATTGTGCAGAAACCATGTTGATCTAGTTCCAGAACATTTTCAGCATCCCAAAAGGTAACCCTGTACACAGGGGTCTTTCATTTTTTCATTTATTCTTTTGGCCACACCACACAGCTCATGGGATCTTAGTTCCCCAACCAGGGATTGAACTCAACCCCTCGGCAGTGAAAGTGCTGAGTCCTAACCACTAAACCACCAGGAAATTCCCTATAGGGGCCTTTTAAAGATCATATATCAGATCAGGATTATCTGTGCTTTAAAGCCCTCTTAAGATAAAAATAAATCTACCTCTCCCTGCTGTGAAAACATTCTGGCACTTCCTCAAAACTTAAACCTAGAATTGTCACATGACCCTGTAATTCTGCTCCTAGGTAGATACCCCAAAAAAGTGAAAGCAGGGACTCAAACAGATACCGGTACAGCCGTGTTCACAGCAATGCTGATCATAGCAGCCGGAAGGTGGAAACAACCCGCATCCATGATGAGCGGATGAAGAGAATGTGATCCATCTGCGTAACGAGTACAATTTGGTCATTAAAAATTAATTAAAATGTAGTGATAGCATTGTATGAAAGGAGAGAAGGTTAGTACTTCTCTTGACAAGGACGGAAGAGGCCCTTGGGCCTGACAAGCCTACGGTTAAGGCGTTGCCTCCAAATTCATGGCATCTAACCACTGTTTTTTTGTATACTAACCCACGTATGTGGAATCTACAAAAACGGTATGATCTTATTTGTAAAGCAGAAATAGAGGCACAGACGTAGAGAACAAACATGGATCCTAAGGGGCAGGGAGGGGTGGGATGAATTAGTAGATTGGCTTATATATACTTTTGTTGCCCTTGTCCAGTCCCTAAGTTGTATCTGACTTTTTGCTACTCATGGACTGCAGCATACCAGGCTCCTCTGTCCTCTGCTATATCCTGGAGTTTGCTCAAATTCATGTCCACTGAGTGGGTGATGCTATTTAACAGTTTCCTTCTTTGCCTCCCTCTTCTGTTTTTGCCTTCAATCTTTCCCAGCATCAAGGTTTTTTCCAGTGAGTGGGCTCTTCGCACCAGGTGGCCAAAGCTTCAGCTTCAGCATCAGTCCTTCCAGTGAATATTCAGGGTTGATTTCCTTTAGAATTAGCTGGTTTGATCTCCTTGCAGACCAAGGGACTCTCAAGAGTCTTCTCCAGCACCACAATTCAAAAGCATCAATTCTTTGGTGCTTGGCCTTCTTTATGGTCCAACTCTCAAATCTGTACATGACTGCTGGAAAACCATAGTTCTCGCTGTATGGACCTTTGCTGCCAAAGTGACATCTCTGCTTTTTAATACCCTATCTAGTTTTGTCATAGCTTTCCTTCCAAAGAGCGAGCGTCTTTTAGTTTCATGGCTGTAGTCACTGGCCACAGTGATTTTGCAGCCCAAGAAAATAAAATTTGTCACTGCTTCCACTTTCCCCCTTCTGTTGCCATGAAGTGATGGGACTGGTCAAGTCTAGTCAAGGCTATGGTTTTTCCAGTGGTCATGTATGGATATGAGAGTTGGACTATAAAGAAAGCTGAGCACACAAGAATTGATGCTTTTGAACCGTGGTGTTGGAGAAGACTCTTGAGAGTCCTTTGGACTGCGAGGAGATCCAACCAGTCCATCCTAAAGGAGATCAGTCCTAGGTGCTCACTGGAGGGACTGATGCTGAAGCTGAAACTCCAATACTTTGGCCACCTGATGTGAAGAGCTGACTCATTTGAAAAGACCCTGATGCTGGGAAAGATTAGGGGCAGGAGGAGAAGGGAATGACAGAGGATGAGATGGTAGGATGGCATCACCAATACAACGGACATGGGTTTGGGTGGACTCCGGGAGTTGGTGATGGACAGGGAGGCCTGGCATGCTGCAGTCCATGGGGTCGCAAAGAGTCAGACACAACTGAGCGACTGAACTGAACTGAACTGATAGGACTGGATGCCCTGATCTTAGATTTTTGAATGTTGAGTTTTAAGCCAGCTTTTTCATTCTCCTCCTTACCCTCATCAAGAGGCTCTTTAGTTCCTCTTCACTTTCTGCCATTAGCGTGGTATCATCTACATATCTGAAGTTGTTGTTATTTCTCCCGGCAGTTTTGATTTCACCTTGTCATTCATCCAGCCTGGTATTTTGCATGATGTACTCCGCGTATAAGTTAAATAAGCAAGGTGACAACAGACAGCCCTGTCACATTCCTTTCCTAATTTTGAACAGATCCATGTTGTTCCACGCAAGGTCCTAACTGTTGCTTCCTGACCTGCATACAGGTTTCTCAGGAGAGATGGTAAGATGGTCTGGTATTCCTATCTCTTTAAGAGTTTTCCACAGCCTGTTGTGATCCATGTAGTCAAAGGCTTTAGCGTAGTCAATGAAGCAGAAATAGTTGTTTTTCTGGAATTCTCTTGCTTTATCTATGATCCAGCGGATGTTGGCAATTCGAATCTCTGGTTTCTCTGCCTTTTCTAAACCCAGCTTGTACATCTGGAGGTTCTTGGTTCACATACTGCTGAAGCCTAGCTTTCAGGATTTTGAGCATAACCTTGCTAGCATATGAAATGAGCACAGTTGTGTGCTGGTTGGAACATTTTTTGGCATTGCCCTTCTTTGGGACTGGAATGAAAACTGACCTTTTCCAGTCCTGTGGCCACTGGAGAATTTTACAAATTTTCTGATGTATTGAGAATAGCACTTTCACAGCATCATCTTTCAGGATTTGAAATAGCTCAGCTGAAATTCCATCACCTCCACTAGTTTTGTTCATAGTGATGCTTCCTAAGGCCCACTTGACTTCACACTCCAGGATGCCTGGCTCTAGGTGAGTGACCCCACCATCATGGTTATCTGGGTCATTAAGACCTTTCTTGTGTAATTCTTCTGTTTTCTTGACACTTCTTAATCTCTTCTGCTTATGTTATGTCCTTACCATTTCTACCCTTTATTGTGCCCATCCTTGCATGAAATGTTCCCTATCTCAGATTTTCTTGAAGGGATCTCTAGTGTTTCCCATTCTGTTGTTTTCCTGTATTTCTTTGCACTGATCATTTAAGAAGGCTTTCTTATCTCTCCTTACTATTCTCTGGAACTCTGCATTCAGTTGGGTATATCTTTCCCTTTCTCCCTTGCCTTTCGCTTCTCTTCTTTCCTCAACTATTTGTAAAGCCTCCTGTGTCTAAACTAGATAACTGATAAGAACTTCCTATACTCAGGAACTCAGTGCTCCGTGGTGACCTAAATGGGAAGGAAATCCAAAAGAGGGGATATGTGTGTACATATAGTGGATTGGCTTTGTTGTACAGCAGAAACTTACACAGCAGTGTAAAGCAACTGTACTCCCGTTAAAAAAAAAAGCAAAAAAAGAAAAAGCACTGATACATTCTACAATGTGGATAAAACTTCAAAACATTATGCTCAGTGAAAAAAGCCAGACATAAAAGGAGTCACATTCCATTTACATGAAATATCTAGAATAGACAAATCCGTAGAGACAGAAAGTAGATCACTGGTTGCCAGGGGCGGTGGGGAGTGGGGATGGGGAGTGAGGGATTAATGGGTACAGAATTTCTGTCTGGTGTGATGAAGAAGTTCTGGGAACAGACAGTGGTGATGATTGTACAACATTGTAAATCCAGTTAATGCCAATGAATCGGATGCTTAAAAATGGTTAAAAGAGAAAAAAAATGGTTAAAATAGTAAATTTTGTATTCTATATTTTTATCACAATTAGAAAAAAAAAATTCACCTCTTCTCCTCCACCATGGAAACTGGCCCCTGCCCACTTCCTGACCACACTCTACCTGGATCCAGCAGCCCCAGCCCTCCTGACTCTGTTCTGCTCCTCAGACAGCACAAGTTCAGTCCTGCCTCTGGGCTTTTGCACCAGCTATTCCCTCTGCTTAGAACTCTGTTCCCTGCCTGCATCAGTCTTATCCTCGAGTCTTCAGCTCTCCTATTGCCTCCTCAGGGAAGCCCTCCTGGACTTCCAGTTTGAAGTCACTTTTTGTTCAACTGTTTATATAACAATGTGTGACCCATGGGGGAAACTGTCAGGGAGTGAAACAGAAGGCATGAGGACCAGGGAGGAGGGCACCACAGCCTCCCAGCTAGAAGAGGGTTGACTCAGACTGCAGGGGCATCCACCCTCAGGGAAGTTAGACCAGTGCTCATTGCAGAGGTGGGGACACTGAGTCCCTAAGGACGTCGTGAGTGGTCTGTCCAGGGGCGTCCCACAGTGCCAGAGTCTGGGTCAGGATGCAGGTCCCTTGAGCACCCCCTGCTCCCTCTTCTTACAGCAATTTGAGAACTGGCGGGAAAATCAGCCGGACAATTTCTTCGCGGGTGGGGAGGACTGTGTGGTGATGGTTGCACATGAGAGCGGGCGCTGGAACGACGTTCCCTGCAACTACAACCTTCCCTATGTCTGTAAGAAGGGCACAGGTATGCTTCTGACCTGCTTCCCACCCCCTCCCCCGACCCTCCCTCCTGCCCGTCACTGATCCATTGTTTCGTCTAAGTTCACAAGTGTGGGCGTCACTCCAGCCCTGTTTTCACTCTTCACACGTGAGAGTACCCATTTCCCCCCAACCTCTCCAACTCTGTGTGTTCTCACACTTTTTGTTCTTTGTTCATCTAAGTCCTGAAAAAAACAGTGTATCATTGTTTTCATAGTGTGTGTATGTTTGAGGATGAGAATAACCAGCTCTTTATATGTTGATAAGCTCTTTGCCTGTATTTTTCCTGTAACCTACCAGTTAATCGCCTTTGTGTAACTTTCTATAGATTCATTGGTCTTATGGATTTGTAAGAGCTCTTTACATATTAAGTATATATATATATATATATGTGTGTGTGTGTGTGTGTGTGTGTGTGTGTGTGTGTATGTATATATAGAGAGACAGATTCTCATGTCCTCCTTTCTCTTACACTTCTTCATTCTGGCTTCTGTTTCTTTGCCAGTTTTCGTGTCCTTTCTTCATTTCATTTGCTCGGATTATTCTTGCCTCCCATCTCCTTTGCATCATGCCTGAGTATTACAGGGTGAGATGGGTCCAGGAGGTTCCTGCCCCTCAGAAGCTACTGGTTTGGGTGGAGGAGACAGATATATTCACTTCTAGCCTTTCAGGGTCACAGCTGGGCAAAGGGGGCCCTGTTGAGGGTCCCTCTCGACAGGAGTTGGAGCCAGTTTGGCGCTAGTCCCGGCCGCTTCTCTAACGGGAGGCCCCTCTGTCCCCAGTGCTGTGTGGTCCCCCTCCAGCAGTGGAGAACGCCTCGCCCCTTGGCGCCCGCAAGGCCAAGTATAATGTTCATGCCACAGTGCGCTACCAGTGTGACGAAGGATTTGCCCAGCACCATGTGGCCGTCATCCGGTGCCGGAGCAATGGCAAATGGGACCGGCCCCAAATCGTCTGCACCAAACGTAAGTGGCTTCCTCCAGACATCCCAACCCATGTTTCCAGCTATATATAGTCTCCAGTTAAACACCTCGTGACTATACACATTGATCTGACTGGCTGGCTGCCTGATAATACGACCTTGCCGATAAACGAGAACTCACCAGCCTACCCGGTGTTCCCTCCATTTCCCCCTCCTCCAAGGAGGCCTGTTGCGTCAGGTCCCCCCACTCCCCCGACCCTCCCTCCTGCCCGTCACTGATCCATTGTTTCGTCTAAGTTCACAAGTGTGGGCGTCACTCCAGCCCTGTTTTCACTCTTCACACGTGAGAGTACCCATTTCCCCCCAACCTCTCCAACTCTGTGTGTTCTCACACTTTTTGTTCTTTGTTCATCTAAGTCCTGAAAAAAACAGTGTATCATTGTTTTCATAGTGTGTGTATGTTTGAGGATGAGAATAACCAGCTCTTTATATGTTGATAAGCTCTTTGCCTGTATTTTTCCTGTAACCTACCAGTTAATCGCCTTTGTGTAACTTTCTATAGATTCATTGGTCTTATGGATTTGTAAGAGCTCTTTACATATTAAGTATATATATATATACATATGTGTGTGTGTGTGTGTGTGTGTGTGTGTATGTATATATAGAGAGACAGATTCTCATGTCCTCCTTTCTCTTACACTTCTTCATTCTGGCTTCTGTTTCTTTGCCAGTTTTCGTGTCCTTTCTTCATTTCATTTGCTCGGATTATTCTTGCCTCCCATCTCCTTTGCATCATGCCTGAGTATTACAGGGTGAGATGGGTCCAGGAGGTTCCTGCCCCTCAGAAGCTACTGGTTTGGGTGGAGGAGACAGATATATTCACTTCTAGCCTTTCAGGGTCACAGCTGGGCAAAGGGGGCCCTGTTGAGGGTCCCTCTCGACAGGAGTTGGAGCCAGTTTGGCGCTAGTCCCGTCCGCTTCTCTAACGGGAGGCCCCTCTGTCCCCAGTGCTGTGTGGTCCCCCTCCAGCAGTGGAGAACGCCTCGCCCCTTGGCGCCCGCAAGGCCAAGTATAATGTTCATGCCACAGTGCGCTACCAGTGTGACGAAGGATTTGCCCAGCACCATGTGGCCGTCATCCGGTGCCGGAGCAATGGCAAATGGGACCGGCCCCAAATCGTCTGCACCAAACGTAAGTGGCTTCCTCCAGACATCCCAACCCATGTTTCCAGCTATATATAGTCTCCAGTTAAACACCTCGTGACTATACACATTGATCTGACTGGCTGGCTGCCTGATAATACGACCTTGCCGATAAACGAGAACTCACCAGCCTACCCGGTGTTCCCTCCATTTCCCCCTCCTCCAAGGAGGCCTGTTGCGTCAGGTCCCCCCACATCTCACCGGCTTTTGACACGTTTCTGTCCTCCCTTGCTTCCCTGCAGCCAGACGGTCCCATAGGATGCGGCGACACCACCATCACCACCAGCATCACCACCAGCATCGCCACCACAAATCTCGCAAAGAGCGCAGAAAACACAAGAAGCACCCAGCAGAGGACTGGGAGAAGGAAGAAGGGAATTTCTGTTGAAGAACCAGGCATAAGAAAGCACAACCTCCTTCCCACACCTCCCTTGGAGCCTTCACCTGGGGAGACAGAGCCCAGAGAGAAACAAGAGGGTCCGGAAGCCCCTGAGCCCCAAACCACATCCCCTCACTATACTTCCCACTTGTAAAAAGCTCCTCTCTCCTCCTCCTTACATACACAAGGTCCTCTTGGCAGGTGCAGCCGTTTGTCTGGAAAGTCAGTTCTAGTGAGGCTGAACTCTGGGAGCATCTCCCAGTGGAAGGAAGCACAATTGGCAGAGATCATTCTTTGCAGTGGTTTAGTCTTTTACTGGCAAGGCTCATTGCCAGTTGTGAAAATGAGGCTTTGATAAGGGTGCAAGAATGTGTGTTTGGATTTGCACTAAGGAATTGCTTTGATTGCCAGAATTCCAGATTAGTTAACTGTCAGATGTCCTGGGGGCAGGCTGAAGCCTTTGGTGTGAAGGTCATTGGCTTTGGGAGTAGACACGGAAGCACACTGCTTGAATTTAATGACTGCTCTTCCTTCAACTTGGACTTTGGCCCAAGCTTGGTCCTTAGTCTTGGTGGAATAACTGAGTGTGGAATTCTTCTGTGCTGAATTCTAGGAAAGTTTTTTCGAATAACATCTTTCCATGCCCTCAGCGTTAGGGGTCAGAATAGTCAGAGAAATTTGTGGACAGAGAAGGGCATTTGTGTTGCTGACTCTCCCAGGTCCAGCCCAGTGCTGAGATTTGGTGGTTTTCCATGTGTGGTGAATTTTATGCATACCCAAACACACACACACACACAGATGAGAGGACGTTTAGGGCTTGACAAGCCCAGATTTCTTCCCCCTCCATCTCTCAGGGAGACAAAGAACCTCCTTTGTGGACCAAGGAGGAGCCACGTTTTCTAGCTCAGTGCCCATATCCATCCCTCAAGCAGACCTTGGTAGTGCAACTTCCCTGGGTCCCATCCCTCCTCTCAGCCCATTCATTGCCTGGTGGACTAGAAATGCTTAACCCTTGAAGTAGTAACATCTACCAATGGTAATGTAGAGAGTTGTGCTGTGTTAAAACCGAAATATACACACACACATTTTTCTTTTAGTCTTTAAGTTTTTCAAGTGGTAAAGAAATCACCTTGCCTTCCTCCCCAGAATCTGCAATGTGTAAACGTCTCCCCAAGCCAAATCTCTGGATCAGCGTCCTGGTCTCTGGCAAGGAAAGATCCATAGCTTTTCCTCCATGTCCTTTGTCCACTCTCAACCTCTCTAGTTTGGGTAACATCTGTGGATTAGTGTTAAAAACCACAGTGGAGCATGGCCCTGTGCAGGAAAGAAAAATAAGCAAATATATGGTCCATGGAAGGGTTCAGTAGAGGAAGAAGTGGATTGACTGAGCCTGTATCCCTCCAGGGAAGTCATAACCACAGACGACAGCTATGGACGAGGTACCAAGCTAAGGGCTTACACACTGTCTCCTTGAATCTTCTCAACAGCCCAGTGACTTAGGAACCATTATTTTCCCATTTTACACAAGGCAAAACTGAGGCTCAGATAAGCAAAAGGCACTGGCTTGCAAGACGAATAAGGATTTGGCCTGTCTCTGGCTGCTTCCAAACCCTGCTCTCTATTGTGGGGAAAAGAGTTGAAACTTAATTATGCTCAACACACAGGAAGATTTAGGAAAAGATTGAGAAGTCCAAACTAGACCCACATCCTTGACCATGATCTTTAGTCTTCCCTGCTGTAGACATTATCCACTATCCCACCTTACGCTTATTGTTGAGAAAGCCCAGGAATATAGGTTTGCCTTCTAGCTTTGATAATTCCTCTTGGTTTAAAAAACATAATAACACATCTCAGTCGTCTATGTCACAAAAGAATCTCCCTTTGTTTGGAGTGGTGGGGGACTCTCGAGGTGCAACCTTTTTGAGGGGTCTTGGTTTATGCTCCTTGCCCTTGGCCCCTTTGGCCCCTTGCCCTGCCCACACCCCAGCTCCATGGCAGGAGGGGGCTTCGATCTTTTCTAAAGTGGGTGGTTTGTCTTTTGGTCTTTCCCTTTGAGGTGTGCATGTGTCTGCGTGTGCCGCGTGTGTGGCATGCGTGTGAGTGTGTGTGCGCGTGAACAGCTTTGGGTTCTGTTGGTTTTGCTGTCAGCTGCAGTGTTCCGTGGGTCTGTGGTATCTGACACTGTGACATTAATGTACTTCTTGGACATTTTAATAAAATTTTTTAACAGTTCAACCTGTCTCTTGACACCTTCATTCAGTCATTCAGAAAGGACTTACTGAGCAGCTATTATGAGCCATGTACTGTGTTGGATGTTGGGGAGATAGTGATGAACAGAACAGACGTGATGCCTGGGAGGTAGTCAGGGAAATCTTCCTGGAGGAGGTGAACAGAATCTAAGGGAAGAATAGTGTTAACTGGATGAAGAAGGGAAGAAAGCAAGAGAGTTTCAGGTAGAGGGAAGAGTAAAAGTGAAAATCTCCTTGCAGAAGGGAATATGGTTCATTTGAGAAGCAGTAAATTGTCCATAGTGGCTGGAAGAGAGTGGCAGAGGTAGACAGTGGGGGGACATGAGGTCAGAGAGGCAGAGGATGAGCCACTCAGGGCAATATGGGCTGCACGAGGAGTGTGGGTGTTATTCTAAAAGCAATGATGACAAAAAGCAATATAAACAAGATCAAAAGGCAAATGCCAAGCTTGGAAACAATTTTCAAATCAGAGATAATGGAATTGTTGCCTTAAAGAGCTCCTACAATTAAATCCATGTCCCCGGCATTGGCAGGTGGATTCTTATCCACTGAGCCACCAGTCCACAACAGGAAAAACAAAAACAAACAATAATCCGATAGCCACATGGGCAAAGGATATGAGCTAAAAGCTCAAAGAAAAGGAAACAAGATGGCTGTTAAGCTACAAAATACGCTCAATAAAATAATACACAATTTTCAGATTAGCAAGAAACACAAATTAGGACCTATAAATAAAAGGAAATCATAAATTTCACAAGGGAGAGGTTTTGCATATTTTAATGATGACAATGTATTTGAACTGAGAATGATTTATGATTTACTCAACAGCCTGCAGCTAAGGTCCAAGTGGAGGATGGTCAGCTTCATGTAACAAGTGAATTGCAAGTGACAACCACAAAGAGAGATTCTTTTTCATCTAATAGGCTGGCCAAGGTAACAAGTGATGACACATGCTGCAGTGAAGGTGTGTGGAAACAGGCTAGTGCACCTTCCTGCAGCTAAGGTCCAAGTGGAGGATGGTCAGCTTCATGTAACAAGTGAATTGCAAGTGACAACCACAAAGAGAGATTCTTTTTCATCTAATAGGCTGGCCAAGGTAACAAGTGATGACACATGCTGCAGGTGAAGGTGTGTGGAAACAGGCTAGTGCACCTATTGTGAAATGAGTGAAAGTCGCTCAGCTGTGTCTGACTTTTTGCGGCCCCATGGGCTAATACAGTCCACGGAATTCTCCAGAACAGAATACTGGAGTGGGTAGCCTTTCCCTTCTCCAGGGAATCTTCCCAACCCAGGAATTGAACCAGGGTCCCCTGCATTGCAGGCAGGTTCTTTACCAACTGAGCTATCAGGGAAGAACCGCATCTACTACTGCCGCTGCTGCTGCTGAGTCACTTAGGTCGTGTCCAACTCTGTGCGACCCCAGAGACGGCAGCCCACCAGGCTCCCCCGTCCCTGAGATTCTCCAGGCAAGAACACTGGAGTGGGTTGCCATTTCCTTCTCCAATGCATGAAAGTGGAAAGTGAAAGTGAAGTTCTTCAGTCATGTCCGACTTAGCGACCCCATGGACTTCAGCCTACCAGGTTCCTCCATCCATGGGATTTTCCAGGCAAGAGTACTGGAGTGGGGTGCCATTGCCATCTACTACTAATGGGCTATAAATTGGCCTCACCTCTAGGAATAGTTGGAAATCCTATCAAAATGGGAAATCTTGACTCCTTGATGAAACAATTCCTGATATCATCCTCCAGTTATACACACTGGTGTGATGACCGTGGTACTTATTACTAACAACAAAATATGGGAAATGTGCACATGGCCACTATTAGGAGACTGGTTACAAAAGTTATGGTGCATCCCCACAGCAGCGCCTATCTTCAGAAGAATGCTGCCAGCGGAGGGGAGGGGGTGTGATTTTTTACAAGCTGAAGGAAGCCAGTCCCCAAATATATTATTAAAAAATAGAGCTACTTTAAAAGTATGTATGGCACACAAATGTTCATAGCAGTGTTATTCACAATAGAGATGGAAAATACCCAAATGTCCATTAACCAATAAAAGAATAAACAAAATGTGATATGAATATATATATATGAATACTATTCAACCATAAATATCATATGGAAAGGAGCCAGACACGAAAGGAACGCATACTGTAGAATTCCACTTATATAAAATATCAAGAATAGGCAGATTCATAGAGAAGGGAAGTAGATTAACAGTTGTCAGTGCAGGGAGAGAGGGCAGGGAGAGATGGAGAGATTGCTTAATGGGTATGGGATTTTCTTTGGGGTGATGAAAACAATATAGATGATAGTCGCACAGCACTGTGAATGTACCGAATGCCACTAAATTGAAGTCTTTAAAATGTTTATAATGGTGAGTTTCATACCATGTGAAATTTTACAACATAAAAAGCATATATTGGGATTTCTCTGGTGGCCCAGTGGCTAAGACTCTGCACTTGCAATGCAAGGAGTCCGGGCTTTATCCCTGGTGATCCCCCAGCTTTATCCCTAAATCCCACATGCCACAATTAAAGATCCTGCGAGCCATGATGAAGATCAAAGACCCTGCGTGCTACAACTAAGACTCAGTGCAGCAAACACATAAGTAAACAAATAAGAGTATACATTGCCTGCTTTCATTTGTATAAAAGTGAGGAGGAAAATGATACCTGCATGTTTCCTTGAATGAATATAAAACCTCTTCCGAAGGACATGTAGGAAATTTTAGATGTCTCTCAAAAGTGCACTGGCTGCTGGAAGACAGGAGACAGATGCTTTCCTGAATATCTAGCTTCCGGAGGGGCTCTACTCCAGGTGGGCTCTTGAGGCCTCCACTCCAACAGTGCAGAGACCCAGCAGGAAGAGGGTTCCTTTGATCCTATTGGTCTGTCAAAATCCCAGGGCCTGCATCTCATTGATCTGCCTTGGCCATGTCCACCCCTGGACTCATTAGGGTCTCCCAGGAACGTGAGTCACAGCACTCATTGTCCAGTGGAGTCAGTCCCTCTGACTTACAGAATGAGAGAAGGAAAACTTAGTTACCCAGGGCACAACCAGGATGTCAGACCCCAAGGAAGAGAGAAAGGATGTAAGCAGGGAAAAGGAGGGATGAAAGAAATCTCATGCACTTATCTCCAGAAAAATGACCCATTACCATTCTCCTATGCAAGGAAGCTAAGGCTCGTTTGGAGCCCAAGGCTCTCTAACCAGGAGGCTGGACCCTGACTTCAGATGAGTGGTTGGAATTTCTAAGAGTTCTGTCCCATCTGATATTGAAGCATCAGCAGTTAAATCAACCATCCCACTTCTCCAGCCATATCAGACATTTAGACTTTTTTTTCTCTTCTCTTTTTTTTTGTATCTCAGAAACTTTTCACTACTTCTTAGCCCACACTCCCCTGACCCCCACCTTCACCCCACCCCATGGAAAATATGCAACTTCTCTGCCTTCCTGATGCAGGAAGTCAACATCCAGTTTCATACTCTTTGTTTCCAAGGGACTGAGAGGAACGTTGGGTTGGTTAGTGACCCAATTAGGACAGGGCTGAGAAGGGCCAGACCCATGGGAGGTGGTTCAAGGGAGAGAGGAACATGATGGGGGAAGAGAGAGGAAAGAGAGATTAGGGAGAGAGAATGAATGGTCCTGAGGAATGAGAGAAGTTTCCCAACCACATCATCACTGAGCCTCCCTGCTGTCCCAGCTGAAAAACATTTTGTCTACCAATGTGCATTTTTGAAGTAACTACCCACCAACTGCCTCATTTTCTCACTCATCAAAAAAAAAGAAAAGAAAAGATTTATTGAGCCCCTGCTGTAACACTTTGCACTCACTGGGACCTTAAAAGCAGCCCTGGCACAGAGGAGGAAACAAGGTCAGGGGTTTCATCACTTGGTCACAGAGGCAGAATTCAAACTCAGGCGCACCTGGTCTCCAAACCCACAGATGAGTTTCCTGGAGATGGATGTGACAATAGGAGGGCTCCAGGAAGGACCCCAGGGCTCCAGGCAAGACTTCGAAACTGGAGTCTCCAACAGCTGGGGTGGCCTTGTTCACGGACAGTCTCCCTGAGTGAGCTATTAACACTGGGGAGTTTGACTGGGTCCTGACTTGTTAACACAAATCGCCCCTTAGAATGGAGTGGATTTTGAGTCTTACAGACAATTCCACCTCTCTCGGATCTCTAAGAAGGGAAATGTGGGGGTAGGGAGGGTAGAAAAGGAGAGAAGACCTCAGGGAGAATGGGAATGTGGTCTCAGAGGAAAAGAGGAGCCTCGCGCTTGCATAGCACAAAGGGTTGGGGCACACCAGTGTCTCATTTGCTCATCCGGGTGTTGCAAGATTTTCTCGTACACAGCTGTTGTCTGGGATATAGTTAGCGTGCAAACGGAGGGTATCCAGCAGCTCCAGAAGTTCGCCTGGAGCTGGGCCCATCTGTGAAGGGGCAGCCGTTAAGCCCTATGGAGCAAGTTCGGCCCATGGTAAGAAGTTCCTGAGGACTGGGAAGTCAGTTGTCATGGAGATGACGCTGACAGCCTCTGTGGTGACAATGTGGAGGGGCGGGCCCTACCTACAAGAGAAAGCCTAAGGGGACAGGTGTTCTGTTATTTCAGATACCGGAGTTTAGTCTCCATGGCAACAGCTGCAGGGTCCAAGCCGCTTGGGGGCGGAGCTTGGAGAGGAGCAGGGAGCTGGGGCGCCAGCGGAAGGGGCAGCCTGTTTCCATGGTGAGAGCTGGAGAACCGAGCGTTGGGTCACTCTCAGGACAGTTAGAGAGGGTGGTCTCCTTGGCTGTTGGTCAGGGTGAGGACAGTGGGAGTGAAGCTGTAGGTCTCTGGGGTGAAGGCGGGTAAGATGGGAAACGTGTGGTATCCATGGTTACAGCTGGAGGAGGGAGGCACTGACTCCATGGATGTGACTGGTGAAGGAAGGGCTGTGTGACTAGGTGACAGTGGAAGCTGGGCTGGTCACCTTGGTAACAATGGGAAGTGGGGCAATTTGTCTCCAGAGCAAATGACATGGATTTTATGGGTCCCTGGGCCCAGGAGATGGTCTCTGAGGTGACAGCCAGGAAAGGGGCCATCAGGTAAAGGCAGACCTGTTCACGCGCAGGCGCCCGTCACGCGAGCCAGCTGGGCCGTGTATTAATAGTATTAACAGTGGCAGACAAGGGTGGTGTCCTCTGCAACTGAAGGGGTGGGATTGTTCCCCACAGTGACCTGGAGACATGACCTGTTATTCTGGAAACTCTGGGGGACTCGTGGGAGAAAGGGAGAGAAGGGGAGTAGCCAACCTCCAGGTTACCCTAGGGAAGAGGACAGGCGCCCACTGTGTTCATGTGGCCCTGGGCGGGTGGTCAGCTGACGAACTCAGAGGCTTCTGGTTTCTCCACAGATGGTGGGGAGGAGGGCTCAGGGTCCAGGTGGCCTTAGGGGGCCAGTCTACAGTCTCCGGGCAAATGCGTAGGACGTGTGGCCAGTCTCCAGATAACCCCGGGGGTCCAGCCTCCAGGCGACCATGGGCTAAGTTTCGGAAGATTTCCAGAGACGTGTCCAGTGTTCAGGAGACCTCAGAGTCTGTTGGGCTCCAGGGATTCTCAGAGGGTTTGCCTCATCTCCTGGGGAAATTTGGGAGAGGAGGCCCCATCCTCCGTTTAGAAAAGGTAGGGCTCGGTCGATCTCCAGGGGACTCCAAGGGACTTGGCTCCGAGAACTGCCAGACTCTGGGGGCCTCGAGGGCGTGGCCAGGGGTTAAGGGCTGCAGGAGGTCTGGTCACCTTGCAGGGCACCGCAAAGAGCGTAGCCAGTCTCCAGGTGTGCGGTCAGTCCACGCCGCAGGGCACTCGGCCAGCCGCCAAGCGCCCCAGCGGCCCACGGCCCTGGCCTAGACGCGCAGCGGGGTCCACGCGGCGGGGTCTCGCGCGCCTCCGGCCCACCCGCCGCCTCCAGCCCAGCCCCAGCCCCAGCCACCAGGGGCGGGGTCCGGCGCGCCAGGCGCTCGGTAGCAGTAGACGCCGAAGAGGCGGCGCGAGGCGTCGGGAAAGCCGAGGCTGCGTACACCCGGCCGGCGGCCGCCGCAGCGCGCGCGCGGGTTCACGATGGGGTAGCGTGCGCTCCCGTCCGCCAGCCAGCCTGCGGTGCAGCGGTCCAGCAACTGCAGCTTCCACGCGGCGAAGAGCTGCCCCACCTTGGCTACGGAGGCGCCGCGCGCTGCGCAGGCGCGCGCCGCTCCGGAGAAAGGCACCGGCCGCAGTGGCTTCAGGAAGAACACGCGCCCTGCAGAGGGGTGGGTAGGAGTGATTAGGGCTGCTCTTGGGGCTGGGACTCCTCGGATTTCAGGACTCCCTCTCGCCTGCCGCCCAGGAAACAGCCTCAGGATCCAGAAACTTCACCCGCTCCCCTGCAGCCCGGGACCACGGCCTCGGCTAGAGCAGTGCGGGTGTCAGGCTTTGTTTGATTGCCGCGCCTTGGCTATACTAGGGACCTCCGGGTCCGGACACCTGAGGATAGGTGTGGAGAGGAAAGGCAAGGAAAGAAAACTGCACAGTGGGAAAGAATATCGAGACGGGCCTGGGGATCGGAGGGTCTCATGGGTGGGGCGGGGCCTGGGCCAGCGGAGGGCAGGACCTTCCTCCCAGGGGTGGGGCCTACGCACCCGGGAGGTTGGACGTGAAGCAGAAGGCATCGTAACGTTCTTCTGCGTTGTGGCGGTAGCCGTAGTTGCGCACACCTCCGGAAGCTCCGCCGCCAGCCCCGCGCTCCCGGCCCCGCCCAGGCCGCCGCAGGGCTCCCGGGGCTGGCTCACCGGGTACTGCACCGAGCCGTCGCGCAGCCAGCCCGCGTTGCACCAGTCCAGACCGTCGCGCCAGGCCGCGTGCAGCTGCTCAGCCGACGCCAAGATGCCATCCTGCTCAGCGCACGCGCGTTGAGCCTCGGCGAAGGTCAGCTTGTAGCGGCCTCCACGAGGGTGGTAAGGGAAGACTACACCTGAGAGGGTACACAAGGGTCAGCTCGGAGCCCCCCTGCCCCCTCCTCCCCCGCCAACTCGCATCCACCTACCTGACATCAGGGGTGGCACCTTTCAGTCCATCCCTCACTCTGGTGTCAGACCTGACCAGCCTTTCCCCAGCTCATATCCCTCAAACTTCCTTTGCCTTAAACTTGGGATCCACTTGACTGTCCTCTTTGACACACTTAATCGTGTCCACTTCCTTTCCACCCCTGGAGACCTGTTTGTGTTCTTTCCATCATTCCCTTGTACTCCTATTCATCCTTAAAAACCCAGCTCCCACATCCCTGCTTCCTTTAGTTCTATGTGCTTCTGACATTCTTCCGGCATTGGGACCTGCCTTCTGGTCAAGTTCTGAGCCCACCGAGCTGACTCCCCCACGCTAGGAGCCCATGAATATTTGATCCTAGACAAAGAGCTCTTTGGTCTCCAGAATTACCCAGGACATTTCCCATTGGTTTCCCATCTACCTTCTGTTCGTGAACTCCTCCCTCATCAGAATCACAATCAACTCAGTTCACTAGCATTCTGTGTGTCTGTGTTTAGGGGGAGGACTTTGTGGGTGCAGATGCATCTCTCAGCAGTTGCAGGAAGGATCAAACAGGAACCAGAGAGAAGAGCTGAAGCCTGAGACTGGAGTTTGAGTCTTGGCTCTGCCACTCATTGGAACGTGTCCTGGTCAGGGCTCTTACCTCTCTGAGCCAGTTGCCCATCTGCTAGTAATAGCGTCTTACTCAGGAGTTTGGGAAAATTAAATGAGAGACTCCAGAGAGCTCTTCAACCAAGCTCCTGGCACATAGGAAACACCCAATAAAGGAGAGCTGCTTTTGTTATTGTTGTTATTCGCTCTTGTTGGGAAGTTCAAGTGAGGGCTAAGAAATTTCTCCTAGAGTCTTCTAACGTGGAGTGAGGAAAGCAATTAAATGGAAGGGAATTTTTCGAATAGAAAAACCCCCCGCTCAGCTCCACGGTCAGCCAATCAGAGCAACTCATCTCTCAGGCCAAGTGATTGGTTCGTGGGTGGGCACATGACTGAAGCTGGGCCAATGAGGGACAACTCTGGGACTCGAGGTAACACTTAAAGGAAATCGATTGCCAAACCTGGCACTACTTTTTGTTTCCAACCGAGAAACTTGTCCAAGGAAAGCCCACCCAGGGAAGCAGAGCTGAGGGAAGGATTCCTGAAATGGTCTGAGTGCCTGGATCTCCCTGTGCCTGAATTCTACTGCAGGGTTTCCTAACCTCTTCGCTATTGACTTTTTGGATTGGATTATTCTTTGGGCGAATTGCCTATGTTTTGTGGGATGTTTCACAGCATCCCTGGCCTCTCCCCACTATGTACCACCATAACCTGCTTCTAGACGTTGCTGATATCCCTGAGAAGCAAAATCACCCCAAATCAGAACCATTATCCTACCCCACTGAGCTGCTAAATCCCTTCAGGCCAACTTGACTTGGTTTCTATCCTTGCAATATCCTCTCTCCTCCCTTAGAAACGCGATTCGTCCTGCCCACAGTCTGGTCACCTTCCAGGTCCAGCTTGACCATGCCCGTGTCATCCTCCAGCTCGTTAGTGACCTCGCACTCATAGCGCCCGTAGTCCTGTAGCGTGACGTTTCGGAGAACCAGAGAGGCGTCCCCGGGCCCATCGCCCTGCAGCTCAGCCCGCCCGCGGTAGCTGCCAAACGCTCGGTGCTGGGGGCCCAACGCCACGAAGACATCGGCAAAGGCCAGCGGGTCCACCACCTTGGTCCACTTGAGGCGGACGCCGTCGTGGCCATGGGTGGCTGCCTCGTAGTGGTAGCGGCAGGGCAAGACGATGGTGCCACCCCGGTGGCTGACCACCTGTCCCGGCGCTGTCTGCACCACCACCGAGCCTGACTCCCCCTCTGTGGACGACCAAAGAGGGTTAAGAAGCTCTAGGAGCGGAGCAGGAGCACCTGGGGAGCGGGGCCCAGGGAAGGGGGTGTAGGAAGAAAAGTTGAGTGAGAGTCAGGAAATCAGAAAGGTAATTTCCCGGAGGAAATTAGCGAGGGGGCGGGGACACAGAGCGGGACGAGCTGGGTGGGGACTGTGGCCATCGGGACCGCCCAGCACCCTCCCTCTTTCCCTCTCCGCGCACTCTGGGCGATCCTATTTGCCCACGGCCTCTGCGGGGCAAGATCCGCTTCTACGTCCCTGACTCACCCAGCACGTGCACGACCTTCTTCCGGCCGCGCTGCGCCTCTGTCGCGGCGGTGAGCAGCAGGACTCCCCACGCAGCTGCCCAAAGCGCGCCGGGACCGAGGGCCGCCCGAGCACACACCTGGGGGCACCCAGCGCTCAGTCCAGCCTCCTGACTCTGCCCTTTCAGAAGACTAGCCCCCTGCCCCCTAGCCTTCCTTTCTCGCAGCGAGGACTTCTTACATGCCCAGGGTCCCAAGGAGAAGGCTAGCGGACTCTCCCCCCACCCCACTCTCCTGGGACCTCATGACCCTTGCCTTTGCGCAAAGCTCATGCCCCTGGATTCACTCTCCTTTAGTTCTGCGTGGGCAGCCCGCCTGCCCCCGCGAACCCCAACACCAGAGGCCCTGAGCCCCGCCCCCTTCTCTCTCTGTCTCTCCGGCCCAGGCCAGAGACTGGGGAGGAGGGAGGAGGGGCAGAGGAGCTGAAGCAGCGGCAGCGGCAAGGTTATCTGTACGCCAGGAGACTGCAGCAAACCCGTGCAGATGGGGGTGGGGGGCGAGGGGGTGGTAGAAGCGGAGACAGCAAGAGATACAGAAAGGAGGCGAGAACAGGAAAAGAGACTGAGACACAGAGAAAAGCAGGGAGAGGTGGAGACAGAAGGGCAGAGACGGGGGAGAGGGAGTAAAGATGGGGAAGCAGAGTCACAAAGGGAGAGAGAGAGAAAAGAGAGTGCCAGAGGGAGACACAGAACAGGGCAAGGAAAGACGGAGAGGGGCAGAGACAGAAGGAGAAACAGAGACAGAGAGCAAGAGGGAGAGAGAGAAGAGGGAGACACGGGTGCAGGGAGAGACACTGAGGGACAGAAAAGGGACCGCGGTGGGGGAGTGGGGAGGAAAGAGAAAAGTAGGGAGAGACCTAGAAGAACAAGAAAAGGAGAGGCAGAGATGGGAAGAGTGGGAGAGAAAGCTACAAGAAGGTGAGAGAGAGAGGTGGGGGAGGCGAGAATGGGAGAAGGACTAAGGGGGAAACACTGAAGGATGTAGATTCAGAGGCACAGAACCCCAGAGAAGGACCTGCCGAACCCATGGTCCCACTCACCATCCTGCCGGTGTGGCCCTCGCCCAACGGCCCCCGGGCACTGGGACTGCGTTCCCCTGCACACCCGGGAAAGACTGGACAGATCCCAGCAGACAGCGCAATCCTGGCGTCTGCCTGCAAGGGGAGCAGGGAGAGAAGGAGGCAGGCGGACGGGTGGGGGGGCCGTTAAAGGGGACATGGTAGCACCTGCTCTGGGGAGAGGTGGTGGTGATGGGCACAGATGGAGTAAGGGCGCCCTGAACGGTGGGTACCAAGCCAGGTCCCAGCCTGGGACTGACCTGGGCCAGCAGAGGAAAGTTTCTGGGTCTCAGTTCAACTATCTTTTAAATGGAGGGGGGTGGTGGTGCCCCGTGTGGGCAGAAGGGCTGAGTAACCTGGGAGAGGGCTTGCAGGTCTCAGTTTCCCCATCTGTCACTGTGTGTGTGCTAAGTCGCTCCAGTCATATCCAACTCTGTGTGACCCCATGGACTATAGCCTGCCATCTGTTCATGGGATTCTGTCCATGGATTCTCCAGGCAAGAATACTGGAGTGGGCAGCTATCAAACGGTCCAGGACTCCAGCAGCCAAAGATGCTCACTCTGGGATGGGGACCCCACAATAGTCACACACCCTGCAGAGGGGGCCTGCAGCAACGGCTCAAGTCTGACTCTGCCCCTCAGTTGATGCCTCAGTTTCCACATCTATGATATGGAGTTCTGGGTCTTTGGTGACGATCTAGTGGCTAGACATAGTTCAGTCGGTCATATCCAACTGTTTGTGACCCCATGGACTGCAGCATGCCAGGCTTCCCTGTCCATCACCAATTCCTGGAGCTTACTCAAACTCATGTCCATCAAGTCAGTGATGTCATCCAACCATCTCATCCTCTATTGTCCTCTTCTCCTGCCTTTTATTTTTCCCAGCATCAGGTTCTTTTGCAATGAGCTCTTAGTATCAGGTGGCCAAAGTATTAGAGCTTCAGCTTCCAATGAATATTCAGGACTGATTTCCTTTAGGATTGACTGGTTTGATCTCCTTGCAGTCTGAGGGACTCTCAAGAGTCTTCTCTAACACCACAGTTCAAAAGCATCAGTTCTTTGGTGCTCAGCTTTCCTTATACTTCAACTATCACATCCATACATGACTACTGGAAAAACCATAGCTTTGACTAGATGGACCTTTGTTGGCAAACTAATGTCTCTGCTTTTTAATATGCTGTCTATTGGTCATAGCTTTTCTTGCAAGAAGCAAGTGTCTTTTAACTTCACGGCTGCAGTCACCATCTGCAGTGATCTTGGAGCCCAAGAAAATAAAGTCTCTCACTCTTTCTATTGTTTCCCTATCGTTTGCCATAAAGTGATGGGACTGGATGCCATGAGTTTAGTTTTCTGAATGTTGAGTTTTAAGCCAACTTTCCACTCTCCTCTTTCACTTTCATCAAGAGGCTCTTTAGTTCCTCTTTGCTTTCTGCCATAAGAGCGGTGTCATCTGCATATCTGAGGTTACTGATATTTTTCCCAGCAATCCAGAGTCCACCTTGTGCTTTATCCAGCCCAGCATTTCACATGATGTACTCTGCATATAAGTTAAATAACCAGAGTGACAATATACAGCCCTGATGTACTTCTTTCCCGATTTGGACCCAGTCTGTTGTTCCATGTCCAGTTCTAACCGTTGCTTCTTGACCTTCATACAGATTTCTCAGGAGGCAGGTAAGGTGGTCTGGCATTCCCATCTCTTGAAGAATTTTCCACAGTTTGTTGTGATCCACATAGTCAGAGTCTTTGGCATAGTCAGCAAAGCAGAAGTAGATGCTTTTCTGGAACTCTTGCTTTTTTGATGATCTAACGGATGTTGGCAACTTGATGTCTGGTTCCTCTGCTTTTTCTAAGTCCAGCTTGCATATCTGGAAGTTCACCATTCACATACTGTTGAAGCCTGGCTTGGAGAATTTTGAGCATTACTTTACTAGCATGTGAGATGAGTGCAACTGTGCGGTAGTTTGCACATTCCTTGGCATTGCCTTTCTTTGGGATTGGAATGAAAACTGATCTTTTCCAATCCTGTGGCCACTGCTGAGTTTTCCAAATTTGCTGGCATATTGAGTGCAGCACCTTCACAGCATCATCTTCCACGATTTGAAATAGCTCAACTGGAATTCCATCACCTCTACTAGCTTTGTTTGTAGTGATGCTTACTAAAGCCCATTTGCCTTTGCATTCCAGGATGTCTGGCTCTAGGTGAGTGATCACACCATCATGATTATCTCAGTCATGAAGACCTTTTTTGTACAGTTCTTCTGTGTATTCTTGCCACCTCTTCTTAATATCTTCTGCTTCTGTTAGGTCCATACCATTTCTGTCCTTTATTGTGCTCATCTTTGCATGAAATGTTCCCTTGGTATCTCTAATTTTCATGACGAGATCTCTAGTCATACTATAGATGCCCAGTAAGTATTGGTAGGTGTAGGGAGATCAATCCCCTAACCCACAGTTCTCTGGGCAAGAGTTATCCCTGAACCTGAAACTTCACTTAAGTTCAAAAATCAAATCAGGAGAGGGGACTTCCCTGGTGGTTCAGTGGCTAAGATTGTATGTTCCCAGTGCAGGAGGCCTGGATTTGATCCCTGGTCAGGGAACTAGATTCCACACGCCACATCTAAGAGTTCGTGTGCTGTAACTAAAGATCCTGCATGCCGCAACTAAGAACTGCGGCAGTCAAATAAATACAAATAAATATTAAAAAAATTTAAAACCGGAGGACAGGAGTCCTTCCACCAACTTCTTGGCTGCCCCCCAATTTCAGTTTCTCCCAAATGTGAGCCAGTCAGACAGCAGACACAGGGCTCTGTGGTTGATGGAGCCAGGACTCTATGCCTAACACAGCTGCATTAAGGAGGCATGACCTTGGATCAGGCTCTTCACCTCCTGCAGACTTAGTTTTCCCATCTGGAATATGAGTTGAGATCCAGCATGTAGTGTGAGGTTGGTCACTGGCCTGGTATATGGTAGGTGATTAATAACTGTGTTATAATTTCTTGGTGGAGCTTAGAGTTTGGACTCTTCTCTCCTATTGTGACCTCAGATGGGTCTCCGGCCCTCTAGGAGCCTTGTTTTTCCCCATCTGGAACCAACCAGAGGCCAACTTCTCTTGTCCAGCACCTTAGCTCCTGTGAGTTAAGCTGGCAGTGATGAGTAGGCCCTGATGGGTCCTGAGAAGAGGGTCCCTTGCCCCATGAAACACTCAGAGCAACATTTTATGCATCAAAAGAACTTTTACTAAAAGGATCCATTGTGGGGGATAATGGATAGGGAAGGTGCCTATGTGGAATTTGGGTGAGGTGACAGCTGAGCATGCCTGTGGCCTTCTATGCTGGAACACCTGGATCTTGGGTACCCCCATCCCACCCACTGGCCTGAAATCACCATAGCCAGAACTGAAGGCACCCAGAAACACACCTCCTATCTCTAAAAAAGCCCAACCCACCCTTCCAAGGACAGGGCTGGCTGGGCATGTAAACTGAGTCTTGGGGGGTCCAACAGCCCCCTCAGTGCTGCTTCTCATGGTGGGCTGGGGGCCCAGGAGGTGGGCGTAGGAAGAAGGCAGGGCGCCACAGGCAGCGGAAGGCCAGCAAGTGGGGGGCCAGCACATACAGTAGGTTACACACGAAGAAGCTGGCCCAGGCATCCTCAGGCACACGGTAGGTGAAGGGCGTGCGCAGGTGCATGGAGGCCCCCATGTGTGAGAACTGTGCCTGGCAGAAATGGAGGATGGATGTCACAGACCAGAGGACCAGTCCCAGCATCGCCAACATCCGACCATGGGGAACCCAAAAGTTCTTCATCCCTGTCTCTCTGGTCCTGCTGACCTACCTATCTCCCCTCTTCAATCCTTCTGTCTCTAAACATCCCTGTGCCCCACATGTCCTGTCTATTCTTATCCATTTATCTGTGAGCCTCTGCCCAGCTGCCTAACCAGAACCATCTAAGCTCTGTCTGCTGGACCCTTCACCCCATCTCTCTGACCTGAGTCTAGCCCCTCCTCCTGGTCTTCCCCACCCTAGGCAGCCTTGACACAAATCCTCTCAATTCTACCTGTAATAGATAAAATAATAATACATCTAATCAAGGTCCTCCTGATCCCACTGCCCTGGCCAGGGTCCAGCCTCTATCGCTTCCCATCAGAAACCCAGAAACATGCCCCCAGCTCTGAACACTCCACTGCTCAAACACCTATGGCTCCCCATTGTTCTCAGCTCAAGCTCCCAAGCCCAGATTTCAAAGCCGTTAGCATCTAGCTGTCAATTTATCTTGCTGCTGCCTTTACCCACATTATGGCTGTCTAAATCACTGTCCCCCTTTGTGCATTTCTTTGTGCTGTTCCCATTCCTGGAATGCTTTTCCCTGCCTAAAGAATTCATACCCATACATCAAAGCCCATGCCCCCTCTTTTAAGAACTCTGCGCCTCTGGAATCCCTCTCAGCCTCTGTACCCACTCTGTTCAGTTTTGACCTCATGGGATGGAATATCTGTGTCTGGCCCGTTTTTCTTTCCAACACTAGGAAGTCCTGGGAGCCTGTCAAGGGCCTGGCATCACCCGAGGTGAGCACAAAGGCAACTGATGAGCAGCCCAGAGACTTTCTTTCCTAAGCACCGGCCCAACACACCCCAACCCACCCCACCTCACCTGGCCAATGGCTCCAGCAAATACCAAGGCCCAGTCAGGCAGCCAGGAGCATCCAGGAAAGATGAGGGCGTAGATGGCCAGGCCATAGAAAGGCAGCACATAAAACATATTCACCAGCATCTGGGGGGCACACAACTGATGGGATGAGTAGCTGCTCAGTTAGGTCTCCTGATGCTCCTCAGGTGGTGGCCCCAGGGAGCATCTGGCCAGCCTCAGGCTCTATCAAGATTGGGGTTCACTGTATATGCCACCCGTGTGGAAATTACTCCTTTCTTTCCCTTGGGTTTCTCATACACTGGGCCCACCCACCTTCCTCTATATGTAGCATGTGACCCTGGCCTGATCAATCAGAGCATCCAGCCCCCCTGGCCATAATAATCAGCTATGAGCACGTGACTTAAACTCGGCCAATCAGAGCCTACTCAAGACTTACACTTGAGCATTGAGAAATTCAGGGCTCAGTCTGAGGGGGTAATAGGGAGAATGGAAGCCTGGAGACACCCAAGGCTGTCTCTGCCATACCACAAAGGCAGCACCTGGGAGTGGAGCACAGGCAAAGAAAGGAGAGCCCGGAGATAGAGTAGCTTTGAGCTCCTGGATCCAGCCATACCTGAAGACCCCATCTGTACGTTTTTGGTAGGACAATAAATTCCATTTTTGCTTCAGCCAGTTTGACTTGTGTTGCTTTGGCACCTTCATCAAAGGGGCCCAGCAGATCCCTAACCACAGCAGGACCGTGGGCCTCTCATCCCACCTGCCCTCTCACCTGCACCTTTGGGTAAGTCACAGGATCTCTCAGGTACGGTTCATACTGATAGATGTAGACAAAGCAGGCATCCGTGGGGCAGTCCAGTACCACCTAGGGCCCACAGACAAGCCAACAGCCTCAAACATCCCTCCCATAGGGATATTCCCCCACTCTCTGGGGAGGGGCCCACACCCCCTGCTCTGGCCTGCCCCAGCCTTGATTTTCTCCTCTGAGAATCCACAGATACTTGAGCTGGGGAGAAGGCTACAGGGAATGGGACTTTGTGATGGAACACTCAGATTAGACTCAGTAAACTTCCCTGGATGATTAGATGGGAGAGCAGTGGCCTTTTTCTGCACTGGATAAAGAAGTTAAAGAAGGGAGGGGAGGGGACTGCAGGCAAGTAGGCTGGCCAGTGCAGACTCACCAGGCCCCGAAAGAGGGTGAAGAATGCAGCAAAGATGAGGTAGATGATGAGGGCCAGGTCAACTGGGCGCCGCAGAAGGCCCTTTCTTTGGTCCTCCTCCACCTGCCCCATGAGAAATAACATGAGAAATCTAGCATCCAACAGGCACTCAGTGAAGGCTCATCCTTTCTTCCCTAATCACCAAGGAGATCTTTCCAAGGAGATATGTCTTTGGCGAGAAGCAACCCAAATGGGGAACATTCAGGCATTTGAGACAAGGCTGACCTGGGGGCAAGCGACTCACCATGTTGGGAGTGCAGCAGGTTGGCACCTGGGTCTGGTTGAAGACCCTCAAGCCAGCCCAGCATGGGACCAGCAAGAAAGGAATGGTGAGGAAGAATGTAGGCCTGATCTCTGAGCTGTATTTGCCTGCCATGGTAGGAGAGACAAGGTGTCACGAAGCGAGGATCTCCCAGGCCTGTCTGGACCCTTTGGCAGGGCCACATCAGAGCCCCTGGCTGGAAGCTGTTGAGTCACAAATGCCATCCTAGCTCAGCCCTAACACCTCTGACTCCCCAGTGCTTGTAAGACGATGACCAGGCTCCTCAGCCTGGCCTTCCTCAATTTACCTCTGGGACACGGCTGCTACACTTCAGCTGTTTTTGGTTCCCCCTGGAAACACCCTGGATATTCCCCCTTCACAGCCACCCCCACATCCCTGGCTGCCTTCTCTGCTCTGTCTCCCAGGACCTACCTACAAAGCTGTCAGTCTGCCCGCTGGATCCACTTTAAGATTCCCCTCTTATGTCAAGAGCATTCTGGGCTAAGTCCCTGGGGTCAGGGACCACTAGCTGGGGAAGAAGTGGAATGTGCTTCCATTCCTCCAAGAGGAAAATGGGAGAGATGTGGGGAAAGTCTGCCAACTTAGACTGTGAATGGAGAGGCATGCAGTTGGCGGGGGTGGGGGGCTGCCCTCCGCAGACACTGGGAAAATGTATGGAGGACCCCGTGGGGCCCGACTTCCAGATGCAGGGCAGTGCCCCAGCCCAGGGAGACAGGATTCCGCAGAGCCAGGTCCTTACCAAGCATGTTTCCTGCGAGGAACACTAGGATACTCATCATGAAGGATCCCAGCCAGTAGAGTCCAAGGCTCCGGTAACGCTTCCTGCGTGGGAGATGGAGGAGTGACCGGTAGATACCGGTCCCCCAGTCTCACAGGGTCAGGGGCCAGAGACCAGTCTGGGCTCCCCAGGTCTGGATCCCTTCAGTTTCACCCAAGACAGAAGGGACAACAGGGAGTTGAATGAGGGAATGAACAGTCAGACCCTATGTCCAAGGATAGCAGTGGCTGCCCAGGTACGGGGTGACACAACAGAAGAGAATCGACCGCCGCAGACCCCTGTGACGTTCCCTGAATCCTTCTCCTAGCCACCCCTGTCTAAGCCTAGAGGGACATCCTGATTCCCCCTACACACACTTCTGGCTTCACCCTGGCCTGGGACCTCCCACCTAAGAACTCCGCCTCCTTCCCAGGGTCCAGGTGCCACCCTGCCCGCCTCGCGCACCTTTTACGGATGGCACCAGTCATGGCCAGGTAGAGGAGGTAGTGAACAGTGCCGTCCCAGTAGCAGATGAAAACTCCATGTGCCGTGCGCAGGTAAGGCTCACCCTGCAGGGGCAGGTGTGGGGCTCAGACAGGCGGTAGGACTACGGGCATCCCAGACCGCTCCCGACATACCTCCTTGGTGTAGAACGCCATGAAACCCGCCATGTAGCCATCTTCCTGGAGAGCAATAAGGAGGTCCACCACGGATGTGAAGGCGAGGACTGCAAAGACTTCGGGAGAGCCCAGGGGCATTCGCAGTGAGGGGGCGGGGTAGAGATTAAGTGTGGGCGGGGCCTGAGAGCTCTTGCTGGGGACTCAGCTTCCCAAACCATCTGTGCAAAACTGCTCCCAGGCCCAACCCCACAAATCACATGACCCACGACCCTTCCTCATAGGCAGGCACAGTCCTTGACTTAAAGGTGTCCATAGGTTGATGAGAAAGGCACTGTTCTGGCACTCAGGAGCCCCAAGTCAGAAGGGGGAGGCCCCCTGAGATTCCCCAATCAACAGGGAGTCTCCAGTCTCTCTGAGGTTCTCCAGTCTGATGAAGGCCCTTCAAGGACTGCCAGTCTGATGCAGGAAGCCCTTGCCCAAACAGTTCTCTTCCCCAGGACCCTTCCACCAACTCACCAGCATACAGTGGGTCATAATAGATGTCACTTCGGGACAAGCTGTATATTGCCAAGGAGAGCAGGCCCAGGATCAGGGTGCTCATCAACACCACCCCCAGGGAGCTGTGGAGAGGAAAAACCAAGTCATGGAGGCCAGGCCCATTTTGAGACCCTATTGCACCCTGGGCAGAGCAGACACCAGGAAGCTCCAGATGACCAGGCTGAAGCTCCTGTCCATCAGGGAAAGCCATTCCCTGAAACTCCCATTTCCCAGCACCAGGCTCTTGCTCCAGCTGTTTCTGACTCACAGCCTCAGTTCAGTTTGGTTGCTCAGTCATGTCTGACTGTTTGCAAACCCATGGACTGCAGCACACCAGGCTTCCCTGTCAGTCACCAACTTCCAGAGCTTGCTTAGACTCATGTCCATTGAGTCGGTGATGCCATCCAACCATCTCATCCTCATGCCCCACCCCCTAACTCCTTCCAAAAGTCTTTCCACTTGGCAAAGTCTTATTCATCCTTCATGGCCCATGTACACTGCTCCTCTTCCAGGTACAGAGGGAATCTCTGTCATCCTCTTCTGACTATGTGTTTTATCTGGTCACCTGCTGATGTGTGTCAGCTTGCTTATTCATTCAACAATTCCAAGACCCTCTGTGGTCAGTTCCAGTGCTCACAACCACCAAAGGATCTCTAGAGCTTAGCTCTGTACACCTCATTGTCTGAAGCTCCTGACTCCTCCCAGATAAAGTCCAAATGTTTCCATCAACCCCACCCCACCCCGCCCTGATCTGTTTCTATCAATATGATAAGGCACGTCAACCACCTGCAGAGATAATAGAAGCCAGGTCTCTGGGCAGTCCCTAAAACTTGGCAAATCAAGGAAGGCCCAGAAAGTGTGGGAGACATATTCTCCCCTTATACTCTCTCCAGATCCCTACCTTCCCCCAACCCCTTAGGATACCCATTCTTGCCCCATCCTACCAACAGTGACAATTATAGTAATTAGCTGAGACCACAACAGTGTCTTGGCACACAGTTCATAATCCTTGACTGTAACTATGGAATGAGTCTAGGATTATGTTCATCACACAATGAAGAAACCGAGGCTCCTGGGGGCAACCTGGCTCACTTGGATTCCAGGAAGGTGGAACCAGGAATTTGTACCCAAGGAGCCAACTCCAGTCAAGATTCCCTCTACTCCATTGTCT
>SJYC01084936.1:0-31012 GCA_006408675.1 Madoqua kirkii
GCTCCCGGGGAGCCTCCGAGGCCCCTCCCTCTCCCAGCGGCCCCTCCCCTCCATTGATAGCCTCTCCGGACTCTGGGCGGATCCTGTGGGCAAAGCCTGCCGCCCAACGGGTTTCGCTTTCTACTAATGCTAATTATAACACAATTCCTCAGGATTCTTCCATTTCTGCGTCCTGGAGGTCCTCAGCCAGCAACTTCACTAGGATCCAGTGGGTATTGATTCAACGTTTCTGCGCACTGACAAGAGAAACTTACCCGCCTGGGTGCAAAGTTCCCTTTAGTGCCCTGGGATTTGAGTTTTCATGCGATGGGCTCAAACAAATTTAAACACGTGTCTAGGTGTGACGTTTTGACTGGGCCCCGGGGGTAGGGGGCGGGGGAGGGCATCTCAAGACAGACTGCCAGGGCCCAAGGTTGGTGACAGCTTGAAGGGCTCTGTGATTCTCTACTGTTTCTTCCTTCTATACTGAACACCTGCTAATGTGGGCGGGTCCGAAGGGGCGGCTAAGGATGGCCAGGAGTTTGATGATGGTGTTCCTGGCAGGAAGAATAGCTCAAGCTTTAGGCTGAGCAGCAGAAGGGAGACACTAGGGCTGAGACGGTGGTGGAGGTTCATAGAGCAACGTGGGGTGGGCTTGGAGGGTTCTGGACAGCTGGGAGGAGGCTGGGCTCCATCATGGGGCAAATGCAAGCAACCACCCCGTGGTCACTGGAGTGATCACTAGACCAGGGAGGGGTTGCAGGATGGAGGGAAAATTAGGAAGCAGCTATCAACCCCTCCAACTAGCCTCAGATTCTTGCCCATGTGGTACTTGTGGCTGCAGGAAGTAGGGTAAGCAGTGGGTAAGCAGTGCCCACTTGATTCTTGTTGGACAACCAAGGAGATGTGTATAAGAGACAGTGCTGGGAGGAGGCTGGGCTCCATCATGGGGCAAATGCAAGCAACCACCCCGTGGTCACTGGAGTGATCACTAGACCAGGGAGGGGTTGCAGGATGGAGGGAAAATTAGGAAGCAGCTATCAACCCCTCCAACTAGCCTCAGATTCTTGCCCATGTGGTACTTGTGGCTGCAGGAAGTAGGGTAAGCAGTGGGTAAGCAGTGCCCACTTGATTCTTGTTGGACAACCAAGGAAACCTAGAGTCCTTTTTTTTGGGTGGGTGGGTGGGGGGGCTGCACCATTAGGGCTTTGGGAATTTAGTTACCTGACCAGCGACTGAACTTGGGGCACAGCTGTGCAAGTGCGTATCTTAACCACTGGACCACCAGGGAATTCCCTGGGGTAAAATTCTAACCCTCACATCCCCCACTCCCTGCTCCTGGCCCTGCCAGGGCCCCATCTCCATGGGCCAGCTGGGTCCCGTCTGAGCCTGGGTGACAAGATGATCTTTGGCCACTGACTCAAAACCTTCCTTCCTCAGGGGCCTGTTTCCCTTGTTATGAAGTTCAGGTTCCTCTGCGCTGAGCTGAATCTCCAGTCTCCTTTCTTGACCTTTCTCAACTCCAGTGGTTTCAATTCCCTACATGCCCCCTCTCCTGTCTGCAAGATGGACCCTCTCCTATTTCCCCACCTCTTAAAGCAGGCTGCAGTGTCCTGTCCTCCAGGAAGCTCACCCAGTCCCTCCAGTCCCTTTTACCCCTGGAGGGCCAGGGGTCTGGTGCAGCTCTGTCCAGGGGTCTGGTCTTACACCCCATATCTGGGAGACGCCTACACATCCACCCGGCATTTGGAGGCCTCCTCTCCCAACTCTCCCTCTGGCTGGGGCTGATGTCCATGGTCTAAGTCTGGTGATCCTTTTGGTCACGGAGCATTAAATGGAGGGGTGACCCTGGCCTGGAAAGCAAGGTGTTAGGGACCAAGCCCCAGGGTTCCCATGGCTGGAATCACTATGCCCTTCTGCTCAGGACTCTGGCTGCTGGGGCAGGCTGCATGTCACCCCCTTGCCGTGCCCTGGGAACAGCATCCATGGAGGGCAGGCAGGGTAGTGCGTGCCACTCCACCCAGGGAGCTGCTGCTGAGACTCCCAGACTCCCTCACTGAGACATTCCCTGCACCACCTCTACCTCGGGTCCCGGCTCCTCTTCACAGCATTCATCAGCCTCAGATGGTGTTAGGGGTTCATGGCCACAGCCCCAGCAGAGTGTGGGTGCCCAGGGCAGACCCAGTCTATCTGGGCCACAGTCAGCGCTGTCTGCTGAAGGGCTGTGTGAACTGCAGGCTGGCCCAGGAGCTTGATGCCCGCTCAAGTCCTCAGACTCCTCAAACCCACAGCGGCTGAGCACGATCCACTGTATGGGGCAGGGAGGTGAGTTGTAGGGGTCCCCAGCGGCCCAGGCCCTGATATTCCAAGCATGGCTCACAGATTTTTAGAGGCCTTGCCCAAGTTGCTCACTCAAGATACCCAGGTGATTTCTGCACAAACATGAGGCACCAGCTCTGGAGATGGGGTAAGTTCTCAGCACACACCGTGGTCTGGGCTGCCCCCTAGCCTCCCCTCTTCCAGGAGGTACGTGATGCCCCAGTCCAGTGTACCTGTCCGGGAAGTGTCTCCCAGAGGCATGAGCCCTAGGGACCTGTATGTCCACCCTACTCTGAGGGTGCAGGGCCACTGGGATGGACTGGGCTGCAGCATCACCAGCCAGATCTGCTGTACGCGGCGTGGAGGGAGGCCCTGTCAGTGCTACCTGTCGAGTCGTGAGGGGCACAGGTGTGCCCTAGGTCCACCTGCCTTGCGGGTCTGAGGGAGAACTGGGCCTGCCTGGGGAGCCCTCCTGAGCCTCCCCCTGCAGCGCAGTGCCAGGCTAGAAGGTCCCTTATGCCCTCAGCCTAGGTGTAGCCACCTCTCCTCCAGCTGCTGGCTGCCCCTCCAAAATTCCTCTCCTCAACTCCAACCCAGGCTGATGGGGGACCCCACGAGCACACAAAGGTCCAGGTGATTTTCCAGGATTCTGTGGGCACTGGGCAGCCTTCACGGGTGCATCCTGTCTCCATCCTACCCCCCACCCCCTTCCACAGTGGCCCTGCTGCTAAGGAACAGGAGGGATTTCTGGTGATGGCAAGACCAGGCTGCCACAGCAGGCAGGCTCTGGGGTTTTAATACACAGCACAACACTCGCAACAACGGGAAGGGCAGGCAGAAATGCAGGCTGGAACATTCCACAGTCCAGGGATGGTCAGTCTTTTGGAAAGTACACTTGTGCATTTCTCCAGAATACTCAGTAGTAAGGCCGTCTGGGGTTGTTCTGTGGGAAGCAAGAAAGATAAAACGGGAGGTGATTATGCTAACGGAAGACAGCAGTTCCTCCCATCCAGAACCTAGCAGTAGCAGCGAGCTCACGTTCTCCAGGAGGGAGGGTAGCTTTGGGGAGGAGAGTCAGACTTGAACACAGGGGGAGAAGCGGGAGGTGGCTTTGCTGTGAGCCTAGCTGGACTGCAGAAGTAGGCACACTTCTTTACCAGCACCACCACCCCTCCAGGGGAGGAACTGTGATGACCCAGCAGAAAAAAGATGGGGGCGGGGACACACGCACCAGGGGGTTGGGACGGAAGCGGTAGGCCAGCATCATCTCTTGCGGAAAGCCTCGTATTCGTCATCTTCCTTGGAGAGCTCAGCTGGCCGGTCAATGCCAAAGCCAGCGCCATCTACCGTGGTGGTGCCCCTGTATTGGGGCAACAGGCGGGGTGAGCAGGATGGGGCCAGCGGAAAAGGGGGTGAGGGACCTGAGCTTGGGGGCAGGGAGGCCTCACTCGCCCTGGATGGGCTCAGCAGCAGCACCCCAAAGCAGCTCCCTGTGGGGGGTACGCAGGGCTGGGCAACACCTGTCTTGGATATAACTGGCACTCTGAGAAGATGGAGAGCCCAAGGCGGTCCCACCACCAGAGTCCGTAGCCCTGACCTATGTCTCTGCATGGGGATTTTCCTCTGGCCCCCGGCCGCAGCACCGGAGGCCACACTTACTTGTTGACGGGGTTCTTGATGCCCTGCCCCTCTGAGCCCAGGCCGTCCCCCTCCTTCCAGCCCATCTTCATCAGCATCTGGTAGCCGATGTTCTCGATCGTCAGCTTGAACTCCTTGTACTCGGAGTAGTCAGGCTCACGGCCTTCCTGCAGGGGAGGAGGCGGCCGTCATCCACTGGGGCTGTAGCCACTCCCAATCCCAGCTCTGGCCCAGAACCCCCCTCCACCCCATGGCCTCTGGGACCACCTGCCCTCAGCCTCCCCACCACCATGTCAGATTGTGAGAAAAGATCAAGCTGCCTCCTGTCAGGGTCCCCGGGGCCACAGGGCTGCTTCCTGTGTTCCCTGGTGGCCAAGTCAAAGAGGGCAAGATGACCGGTCACACAGGCCTTGACCACCACGAGAAAGATCCACGGTTCATCAGCAAAGACAAAGCTCATGTTCCATGAGCTATGTGTTACACAGAGTGCTAAAAAGAAGCCATGATCAGCAAGGTGACCACCTCACTCACAAGATGATCTGCTGCAAACCAGTTTTACAAAAACCCTCAGAAGCCGACGCAGAATGTTCTACACCAGCTCTCTCCTCTTGAACCCCAAGGCAGCACGGGAGGAATGTTTTCATTCTGGAGGTCCAATACGTGACGGTGTCTGCCTGAGAAATGCCTTGCCTGTAATCTGCACTTAACTGGCTCCACTGGAAGCAGAATCTCCATAAAGCCCTGGTAAGCGTTTCTAAAGCGGCAACTGAGCTGCTGTTCACTAATGTCCTCCACAGATGGCCTCTGTCACAAGCAGACGCCGCTCCTGGAAGAGGGCTCAACTTCCCCTGTGAGCCAGGGGGTCTGAGGGCACCACAGGTGCCTGCCCTAGGAGGAGGCTGCAGTCTGGGCTCTTCCCAGTTACCTTCAGGGCCTTGAAGGTCTCCATGAACTTCTCCAGCTCGTCTGGTGGCAGGAAGTCCCCAATGAAGTGTTTGCCCCGGCCCATCTTCGTCAGCTGCTCTGCCCATTCTGCCCAGAGATGGGGTAAAGGTGAGAGGAGGAGGGAGCGGGTGATGGCCCCACAGTCCAAGTATGAGTCTCAGGCGGAGTCTGGGGCCATGGGGAATGGATGAGGCAGCTGCTGAAACCCTGACATGAGCCCCTGCTCTCCCACATAGCCCTCAAGCGCCAGGGAACACTCAGAGGACCATGCATTTATCACTGAAGAAACAGGCACAAGAGGCCAACTCTCTTGCTCCAGGCCTTACAGGCTGGGCAAGTGGCTCAAGATCCCAGTGTGCTGCCTCCACGTACCTCCTGGGCAGCTGAGTGGGCTTCCCGAGCCCGCAGCGCCCTGAAGGCAGGCCTCTGCCCAGCACTCTGCCCCGCTGTCCTGGGCTCCCCCTCAGCCCACCTCGAGTTTTGTCCATCTCCATGCGCCGCAGCTGGTGCTCCCAGGTGCCCAGCTCGCTGTCCACCTCCTCGTCACTGTCGTAGCCGTGCTGGTGCTGCTGCAGCGCCTTCTCCCACAGCAGCTGCATGTCTTGCATCGCACGCTTGTGCTGCATGATCATGTCATACATCTGCTGCATCTGTGGGCAGCACACACCATCCTGGTGGCCAAGTCAAAGAGGGCAAGATGACCGGTCACACAGGCCTTGACCACCACGAGAAAGATCCACGGTTCATCAGCAAAGACAAAGCTCATGTTCCATGAGCTATGTGTTACACAGAGTGCTAAAAAGAAGCCATGATCAGCAAGGTGACCACCTCACTCACAAGATGATCTGCTGCAAACCAGTTTTACAAAAACCCTCAGAAGCCGACGCAGAATGTTCTACACCAGCTCTCTCCTCTTGAACCCCAAGGCAGCACGGGAGGAATGTTTTCATTCTGGAGAGTCCAATACGTGACGGTGTCTGCCTGAGAAATGCCTTGCCTGTAATCTGCACTTAACTGGCTCCACTGGAAGCAGAATCTCCATAAAGCCCTGGTAAGCGTTTCTAAAGCGGCAACTGAGCTGCTGTTCACTAATGTCCTCCACAGATGGCCTCTGTCACAAGCAGACGCCGCTCCTGGAAGAGGGCTCAACTTCCCCTGTGAGCCAGGGGGTCTGAGGGCACCACAGGTGCCTGCCCTAGGAGGAGGCTGCAGTCTGGGCTCTTCCCAGTTACCTTCAGGGCCTTGAAGGTCTCCATGAACTTCTCCAGCTCGTCTGGTGGCAGGAAGTCCCCAATGAAGTGTTTGCCCCGGCCCATCTTCGTCAGCTGCTCTGCCCATTCTGCCCAGAGATGGGGTAAAGGTGAGAGGAGGAGGGAGCGGGTGATGGCCCCACAGTCCAAGTATGAGTCTCAGGCGGAGTCTGGGGCCATGGGGAATGGATGAGGCAGCTGCTGAAACCCTGACATGAGCCCCTGCTCTCCCACATAGCCCTCAAGCGCCAGGGAACACTCAGAGGACCATGCATTTATCACTGAAGAAACAGGCACAAGAGGCCAACTCTCTTGCTCCAGGCCTTACAGGCTGGGCAAGTGGCTCAAGATCCCAGTGTGCTGCCTCCACGTACCTCCTGGGCAGCTGAGTGGGCTTCCCGAGCCCGCAGCGCCCTGAAGGCAGGCCTCTGCCCAGCACTCTGCCCCGCTGTCCTGGGCTCCCCCTCAGCCCACCTCGAGTTTTGTCCATCTCCATGCGCCGCAGCTGGTGCTCCCAGGTGCCCAGCTCGCTGTCCACCTCCTCGTCACTGTCGTAGCCGTGCTGGTGCTGCTGCAGCGCCTTCTCCCACAGCAGCTGCATGTCTTGCATCGCACGCTTGTGCTGCATGATCATGTCATACATCTGCTGCATCTGTGGGCAGCACACACCAGTGAGCGAGGCCCCACATTGTCTGTGTTGGAGGCGAGGTCCCCCCCCCCCGCCCTTCCGTGCACGATGGGCGCTCCCTGGGGCAGGCACAGCAGCACGGCTTGGAGCAAGTGTTCAGGAAGGCACTGAATCTGGTGCCGGGACATGCCTTGGGTTTCCTGAACCTCTGTTTTGAGCAGGGAGGACCTCTCTCTAGTTTCTCCCAGAGGCTGGCCTAGAATCTGCAATATCCTGGGCACCGTCACTATGGCCCGAACGAGGGTGACGTGGGCCTCTGAGCCCTGGGAGGATCGAGGGCGAGGTGATGCGGCTGCCAGCCTGGAGGTGGTGGCCTGGGCAAGTTGTGGTTTGTGTCCTGGCCACAGAACACCCGGTGAGCCAGCCGTCCCTCCAACAATGCCCAACACCATCTGGGCAGCTGTCACACCATTCAGGGCACCTGGTACCAGCCAGGCTTATTCTGTATTGAGTGCTAGAGGGAACTGTAAGGAAAACTTAAATGGAGACCATCCAGTCGGGACCAGCCCACACGTGCAGTGGGGATCAGCCACGAAGCATTTGGGGCAGAGGCTGTTCAGGCAGCATGAGAAGGCTGGGCTCTGGACACAACTGTGGGCTGGGGAGGGCCCTTGGGGGATGGCACGCCATTGACAGGGGACCTACCTAACCAAGAGCCTCTCCCCTGAGTGTGGGGTCTACCTGGCACCACACAGAGGCTCAGAAAGAACACGCTGTGACCACTGCACCACCGGGCAGAGTGAGAGACAACACTCCACCAGCCCTGTGGGGCCTGCCTGCCCTGCCCCCGGGCCTTACCTCCTGTTGCTCCTTCAGCTGCTTCTTCTGGGCATCTGAGAGCTCCGTGACACCCACCAGACCCACGGGCTTCCCCTTCTCGTAGCCAAGACCCTTGAGGTCCTGAACTAGAAATAAGACACAGGCTGGTCAGCACTGCACACCTGGGCCCAGCCAGGCACTTGTGTCCGGGGCAGAGTGCACGAGCTGGCGACAGCTGAGGCGCCCGCCACGTGCGGCAGGACCCCGAAGCAGGAGCAGCCAGCACGCGTGCCACCGATGGCCTCGTGGGGCTCTGCTCTGCCGCCTCCTGGGCATGCAGTCCCAGTCCCGTGACTGCTCCAGGCGGGCGCTATGACCTCCACTACAGATGCTGACACCGAAACTCAAGAGGTCTGGGCCCCGCTCAAGGTGGCAGAGCTAACAGGTGACAAGGAGGGGAATCTGCACAGCCAGAGACATGGCAGCTGACAGTGTGCGTGCGTGTGTGCACACAGGCTCCTGGGAGCAGGCCCTACGGTGAAGAGACACCTGGTGCAGACACACAGGTGTGGAGCCGGCATAAGAACACTGTTAGTGCCTGCCTGAGAGGCAGCCAACTGTCTTTAAAGCAACTAACATTTAATCTGGTGTCAGCTTTGGAGCTTGGCTGGAACCCACAACAGTAATTCACATGAAGATGCTGTGAAGGCTCCATCTGAGTGCTGGAAACAACCTCCTTGCAGGGGGTGACTGCCTGGAGAGCAACTCAGGCAGAAGAGGTGCAGAGGCCTCTCTGGAGGCTGAAGAGCCAGGTCTTCCCAGATCAATGGGGCTGGGGCTTTGCCTGCAAGAACCACTCGCAGCTGCTTTGGGACCCTAAGATTGTACCCTAATTCCTCAGTCTGTGGGGGCTCTGGAGGATACTGGGGAACACCATGGAGACAAACAAAGGAGCCAAGGCCTCAGTGGTCTACTGTTCACCTGGATCAGGCCCGAAGTCCCTCTCCTTCCCCGGACACTTCAACAGTGAGCAGGCAGGTGGGGGCTGCCCACAATTTCCTGGGAAGAACATGGGCCACTGGGGCTTGAACCTGAACCCAAGACTCTGGAGCCGGTACGTGTCCCCTAGATCATGAAGGACACTTCTTCTGCAGCTGGGGCGGGACCTCAGGGACATGACCTCTGGGCTGCGACATACATGCCTGAGAGCAGCCCTCACATGTGAGCACCCTCCTGTATACTGGGCACCATATTTGGAACCTGGGCAGCAATTTGACCCTAGCACCATCAACCCTGGGCAGAGATGAGATCTAGAGCCCAGTGGATGCTAAACTCTTCAGGCAGTAGCCTCTCTCTTTAGCCAAGGGAGCACTGAGCAGGAGGCTACTCTCAGAGTGGGCAGGGCCAACAAGCCATCCTGTGACCTGGTGAGATGCCTTCCATTTCAGCCCATCCCTGCACGGCAAATGTAGGTGCTGGCGTCAGGTCACACAGGCCTTTTCTATGCTTGTGTGCCCAGTGCCAGTCAAGTCAGGGCTGAGGGAGGTTGACAGAGCTCTGCCCATAGTACAGGTTGCGTGGGGGGAGTCAGACAGAGAGCATGAGCTTACTGGTCATCAATACGTGATGCCATGACAACAGACCCCCACCCTGAAGGGTCTGTGGTAGAAAATGAGCAATGAAGCCACACGTTGGCTGTCGCTGAAATTGCTGTCAAGGAGGGGAAAGCTGGAGACAGCTGCACAAAACTAGCTGTAGCGATTACTGTGCTTATCACTGTACATTTCCTGGCCTTCTATGACAAGGCTAAATCCGAGTACTTTTGAGCTTAGGAAAAATCAGGACCGTCCATATGTTGCCTATAAGAGATTTACCTTAGATATAGACACAAACAGGTTGAGAGTGAAAGGAAGGAAAAAGATGCAAATAGTGACCAAGAGAGAGCTGCTCTGGCCATACTAGTATCAGACAAAATACACGAAGTCACAGAAGATTACGAGAGACAAAGGAGGATGCTGCATATTAACAAAAGATTTGCTACAGAAAGAAAATATAACAATTATATACACAGACCTTGGGGCTTCCCTGCTGGCTCAGATGCTACAGAATTTGTCTGTGATGCAGAAGACCTGGGTTCAATACCTGGGTTGGGAAGATTCCCTGGGGAAGGGTATGGCAACCCACTCCAGTACTCTTGCCTGCAGAATTCCATGGACAGAGGAGTTTTGCAGGCTACAGTCCATGGAGGTCACAGATAATCAGACACAACTGAGCGACTAACACACACAGACCTAGCAGAGCTCCAGGATAAATGATGCAAAACCTGACAAAACTGATGGGGAAATAAACAATTCTGTAGTAACTGCTGATGACTGCAATATCCTACTTTAAATAATAAACAGAGCAGCTACACAAAAGACCGATAAGAATACACAGGACTGAATACCACTGTAAGCCAACCAAGACCAACTGGACTATCTACAGAACATGCAAGCCAACAGCAGCAGAACAGAGTATTCTGGAACACACACGGAACATTCTCCAGGATAGGCTGTATGTTGAGTTACATAACGATTTGAACAAAAGTCATCTTTTCCGATCAAAATGGAATGAAATGAGAAATCAGTGACAGAAGGCAAACTGGAAAACTCACAAATGTGAAAACTAAACACAATCTTAAAAACCAATGGGTCAAAGAAGAAATCACAAGAGATCAAAAAATGCTTAAGAGACAAATAAACATAAAAGCACAACACACACCAAAATTTATGAGGTGCAGCAAAAGCAGGGCCAAGAAGAAAATTTATAGCTGTAGACGCTCATACTAAAAATGAAGGCAGACCTCCAACCAGCACCTAGCTGTACATAAGGAACCAGAAAAAAAAGAAAAAACTAATTTCTGAGCTAGCAGAATGAAGGAAATAAAGATCAGAATGGAGATAAGAGAAATAGTAAATAGAAAAATATCAGAGAGAAAAATCAATGAAACCAAAAGTTCGTTTCTTGAAAAGACGAAGGAAATGGACAAATCGTTACATAGACTGCCTAAGGAAAAAAAGAGAGATGATTCAACTACGAAAACAACAGGGAGATACAGCAGTCAACTTCATCAGTAGGGGATAAATTCCAAGATCCCCCCACAGGATGCCTCAAACTGCAGACAGTACTGAACCCTGTATATATACCAGACACACACACACACCTCCACTGCATACATAGCAACCCATGATAAAGTTTACTTTACAGATTAGACACAGTAATATTAATAATAGCTAATAATAAAATAGAACAGTTATAACAATTCCTTGGTGGCTCAGACAGTAAAGCATCTGCCTACAAAGTGGAAGACATGGGTTCGATCCCTGGGTTGGGAAGATCCTCTGGAGAAGGAAATGGCAACCCACTCCAGTACTCTTGCCTGGAAAATCCCATGGATGGAAGAGCCTGGTAGGCTACAGTCTATGGAGTCGCAAAGAGTCGGACACGACTGATCGACTTCATCTTATAGCAAAAATTACGTGAGTGTGGTTTCTCTCCCAAAATATTTCATCACAAATGTAATGCGATTTCCCTCTTAACAAAGCACATATTTAGCACACACCGTGGCTGTAACTTTTGCAGTTTGAGATATGATGGCAAAACTAGCACAGATTTCTTTTTCCTTCTTCACAATTTCATAAACAGATGCCTTTTTTTTTTTTAACTGTAGATCTTGGTAACTGAAGATATTAAGCCAAGAACTTAAAGTAACTCTTTACTTAAAGGAAATATTTTACAGCTTCTCTTTGGCATGTTTGAATTGCCAGCATCACTACTCTTGTGCTTTGAGGTCACTATTAAAGTAAAGTGAGGTAAAAATAGTAAAGTAAGGGTTAACTGAACATAGGCACCGCAATACCATGACAGCCCATCTGATGACCGAGTAACTACGTGACGAATGGGTGAGCACTGAGGAGCTGCTGCCTTTGAACTGTGGTGCTGGAGAAGACTGAGAGTCCCCTGGATTGCAAGGAGATCCAAGCAGTCAATCCAAAGGAAATCAACCCTGAATATTCACTGGAAGGCCTGATGCTGAAGCTGAAGCTCCAATACTTTGGCCACCTGACGCGAAAAGCTGACTCACTGAAAAAGATATTGATACTGGGAAAGATTGATGGCAAAAAAGGAGAAGAGGGCGGCAAAGGATGAGATGGTTAGATAGTATCACCGACTCAATGAACATGAATTTGAGTAAACTCCAGGAGATAGTGAGGGACAGGGAAGCCTGGCTGCTGCAGTCCACAGGGTTGCAAAGAGTCAGACATGACTTAGCAACTGAACAGACAATAACAATGGGTGGGATCAGTTAGACAGACAGATGATTCATGTTCCAGGCAGAGTGGACCAGACAGCACAAGACTTCATCACAATTCTCAGAATGGGCTCACGATTTGAAATGCATTAATTTTTTATTTCTGGAATTTTTCATTTAATATTTGTGGAACACAGTTGATGGTGGTTAACTGAAGCCACACAGAAAGCAAAAACATAGATAATAGGGAACTACTGCAGCAAGAGAGTTCCAGAAAAACATCTATTTCTGCTTTCTTGACTATGCCAAAGCCTCTGACTGTGTGGATCACAATAAACTGTGGAAAATTCTGAAAGAGATGGGAATACCAGACCACCTGACCTGCCTCTTGAGAAACCTATATGCAGATCAGGAAGCAACAGTTAGAACTGGACATGGAACAACAGAATGGTTCCAAACAGGAAAAGGAGTACGTCAAGGCTGTATACTGTCACCCTGCTTATTTAACTTCTGTGCAGAGTACATCATGAGAAACACTGGGCTGGAAGAAGCACAAGCTGGAATCAAGATTGCTGAGAGAAATATCAATAACCTCAGATATGCAGATGACACCACCCTTCTGGCAGAAAAGAAGAGGAACTAAAGAGCCTCCTGATGACAGTGAAAGAGGAGAGTGAAAAAGTTGGATTAATGCTCAACATTCAGAAAACGAAGATCATGGCATCCGGTCCCATCACTTCGTGGGAAATAGATGGGGAAACAGTGGAAACAGTGTCAGACTTTATTTTTCTGGGTTCCAAGATCACTGCAGATGGTGACTGCAGCCATGAAATGAAAAGACGCTTACTCCTTGGAAGGAAAGTTATGACCAACCTAGACAGCATATTAAAAAAAGCAGAGACATTACTTTGTCAACAGAGGTCTGTCTAGTCAAGGCTACGGTTTTTCCAGTGGTCATGTATGGATGTGAGAGTTGGACAGTGAAGAAAGCTGAGCGCAGAATTGATGCTTTTGAACTGTGGTGTTGGAGAAGACTTTTGAGAGTCCCTCAGACTGCAAGGAGATCCAACCAGTCCATTCTAAAGGAGATCAGTCCCGGGTGTTCATTTAAGGACTGATGCTGAAGCTGAAACTCCAGTACTTTGGCAACTTCATGCGAAGAGTTGACTCACTGGAAAAGACCTTGATGCTGGGAGGGATTGGGGCAGGAGGAGAAGGGGACGACAGAGGATGAGATGGCTGGATGGCATCACCAACTTGATGGACATGTGTCTGGGTGAACTCCAGGAGTTGGTGACGGACAGGGAGGCCTGGCGTGCTTCAATTCATGGGGTTGCAAAGAGTCGGACACGACTGAGCGACTGAACTGAACTGAATGGATTGATCCCTGAAGGGTGGCATGGCAACCCACTCCAGTATTTTTGCCTGGAGAATCCCCACGGAATCCCCATGGTGGGCTGAAGTCCATGGGGTTCCAAAGTCAGACACCACTGAGCGACTAAGCACAGCATTGTATTACTAATGACTTTACAAAAACAAAAGAATGATAGAAGAATACTAAACAGCACAAACTGCCAAAACTAACTCAAAAAGTAACAGAAAACTTGAACAGAATTATAACAACTAGTGGGAATGAATCAATACCCAACCTTCTCCTCCCCCACCCCCCAAAAAAGCCAGAATCAGATGGTGTCACTGGTAAATTCTACCCAAGATTTAGAAGATTTAACACCAATTCTACTCAAATTCTTCCAAAACATTAAAAATATATAACACTTTCTATTTCATTCTACGAGGTCAGTGTTACTCTGATATGAAAGGCAGACAAAGACAGCATAAGAAAACTACAGACCAATAATCTTTATGAGTCAAGATGCAGAAATCTGCACCAAATACTAGCAAAACCAAGGCCATCAGCATGTTAAACTAATTATTTACTACAACAGACTGGGGTTTATTCTAGTTATGCAAGAGTGGTTCAACACACAAAAACCAATCAACGTAAAACGACACTTTAATAGAAACAGAAAAAAATCACATGATCATTTCAATTGATATAGAAAAAGCATCTGACAAAATCAAACACTCTCTCATGATAAAAACACTCAGTAAAGACAAGGGAAGTTCCTCAACATGACAAGGGCCACCTATTTAAAAAAACACAATCGAAATACTCAATGGTGAAAGACCAACAGCTTTCCCCCTAAGAATTAGGGACAGGCAGGAATGCCTGCTTTCCCCACTTCTGTTCACCACAGTACTGCGAATCCTAGCCAGAGCAATTAGGCACGAAAAAGCAGCAAGAAGCACCCAAGTTGGAAAGGAAGACATAAAACTATCCTTATTTGCACATGACATGATCTATATATATCTAGAAAACCCTAAAGACTGTTATGGTAATATATGAATTCAGCAAACTTACAAAGATACAAAAAAAGGGTTCCCTGATGGCTTGGTAGTAAAGAATCTGCCTGCCAGTGCAGGAGACACAGGTTCAGTCTCTGGTCTGGGAAGATTCCACAGGCTGAGGAGCTAAGCCTGTGAGCTACAACTCTTTGGCCTGTGCTCTCGAGCCCTCGAACTGCAGATACTAAAACCTGTGCACCTTGAGCCCACGCTCTGCAGTAAGAGAAGCCACCGCAGTGAGAAGCTGGAGCAATCGCAACTAGGCAGCACTGCCACTTGCTGCAACTAGAGAAGACTGCACGGCAAACAACGACCCAGCAGGGCCTAAAATAAACAAATAAATGTAAATGGAAAGCCAGCCTGTGTTCTCAGATTCAGTTCAGTTCAGTCGCTCAGTTGTGTCCAACTCTTTGCAACCCCAGAGACTGCAGCACGCCAGGCTTCCCTGTCCATCATCAACTCCCGGAGCTTGCTCAGACTCATGTCCATCGAGTTGGTGATGCCGTCCAACCAGATTCTCAGACTGGAATCTCAGTTCTCAGACTGGATTCCAATCTCACTTCTCAGATTGGAAGACTCAAACGTTAACATGTCAATACTACCCAAAGCAATCTACAGACTTAATACAGACCCTATCAAAATCCCAACAACGCTTTTTGCAGAAATGGAATAGCTCATCTGAAAATTCATACAAAAAGTCAAAGGACCTAGAATAGCCAAAGCCTAAAAAAGAACAAAGTTGAAAAGCAGATACTCCCGGTTTAAAATTTTACCACACAGCCACGATAATCAAAACAGTGTGCTACTGGCATAAGGAGAGACACACAGCCACTGTCATAGAAGAGAGAGCCCCCCGAATAAACTCTTACATCTGTGGAACTTTGGACAAGGCGTGAAGAGACCATTCAATGGAGAAAGAATCACAAGCTCTTTGACAAATGGTACTGGGAAAATTGGATCTCCACGTGCAAAGAAATGAAGCAGGACCCTTACTTTATATCATGTGTAAAAATTAACTCAATTTTATGAGCTAAAACTATAAAACTCTTCCTGACCCAGGAATCGAACTGGGGTCTCCTGCACTGTAGGAGGATTCTGTACCAGCTGAGCTACCAGGATGGTATAAAAACCCTTAGATGAAGAAAACAGAGGCATATTTTCAAAACTTTCAGATGTGGGCAATGAAAGAAAAAATAAATTGAACACTAAAACTTAACACTTTTGCGTATCAAAGGACATTAAGAGAACATTAATAATAAAAAATTATTTTTAAATACAGCTCATAAACTAGAAAAAAATATTTGCAAATCATGTATCTCAATACCAGTTAATATCTAAAACATAAAAAGAACTCCTACAACTTAGTAACAAAAGGGCAAATAACTAAAAAATGGGCCAGACTTCCCATGGCCCAGTGGTTAACCATCAGCCTGCTGACGCAGAGAACACGGGTTCGATCCCTGCTCTGGGAAGATCCCACGTGCCTTGGAGCAGCTAAGCCGGGGCACCGCAACTGCGGAAGCCTGTGTGCTGTGGGCACGGTAGCCCACACACCCTGGAGCCAGTGCCCCGCAGCCAGAGGAGCCACCACCACGAGAAGCCTGCACGCCACACAAAGAGTTGCCCCCTCCTTGCCACCAACTAGAGAAAGTCCTTGCACAGCAACGAAGACCCAGAGCGGTCAGAAATAAATCAATAATTTTTAAAAAATGGGCAAAGGACTAAAATAGACATTTCTCCAACTAAACTATACAAATAGCCAATAATACATGAAAAGATGCTCAACACTATTAGTCATTAAGGAAACACAAATCAAAATTACACTGTGATTTCACTTTACTCTTACTAGGATAGCTATAATAATAAGGTGAGAATGTGAAGAAATTCAAACCCTTATGCATGGCTGATCGGAATGTAAAATGGTGCAGCTGCTGTAGAAAACAGTTTGGTAATTCTGCAGTAAGTTACAGAATTACCGTAAGACCTAGTGATTCCACTCCTAGATACATGCATAAGTAATCAAAATCACCAAAGAAAGGCAATGCCAAAGAATGCTCAAACTACCGCATAATTGCACTCATCTCACATGCTAGTAAAGTGATGCTTTAAATTCTCCAAGCTAGGCTTCAGCAATATGTGAACTGTGAACTTCCAGATGTTCAAGCTGGTTTTAGAAAAGGCAGAGGAACCTGAGATCAAATTGCCAACATCCGCTGGATCATCGAAAAAGCAAGAGAGTTCCAGAAAAACATCTATTTCTGCTTTCTTGACTATGCCAAAGCCTTTGACTGTGTGGATCACAATAAATTGTGGAAAATTCTGAAAGAGACGGGAACGCCAGGCCACCTGACCTGCCTCTTGAGAAACCTGTATGCGGGTCAGGGAGCAACAGTTAGAACTGGACATGGAACAACAGAATGGTTCCAAACAGGAAAAGGAGTACATCAAGGCTGTATATTGTCACCCTGCTTATTTAACTTCTATGCAGAGTACATCATGAGAAACGCTGGGCTGGTGGAAGCACAAGCTGGAATCAAGACTGCTGGGAGAAATATCAATAACCTCAGATATGCAGATGATACCACCCTTATGGCAGAAAAGAAGAGGAACTAAAGAGCCTCTTGATGACAGTGAAATAGTAGAGTGAAAAAGGTGGCTTAAAGCTCAACATTCAGAAAACAAATATCATGGCATCTGGTCCCATCACTTCGTGAGAAATAGATGGGGAAACAGTGACAACAGTGTCAGATTTTATTTTTCTGGGCTCCAAAATCACTGCAGACGGTGATTGCATCTATGAAATTAAAAGACATTTACACCTTGGAAGGAAACTTATGACCAACCTAGACAGCACATTAAAAAGCAGAGACATTACTTTGCCAACAAAGGTCTGTCTAGTCAAGGCTATGGTTTTTCCAGTGGTCATGTATGGATGTGAGAGTTGGACTATAAAGAAAGCTGAGTGAAGAATCGATCCTTTTGAACTGTGGTGTTGGAGAAGACTCTTGAAAGTCCCTCAGACTGCAAGAAGATCCAACCAGTCCATCCTAAAGGAGATCAGTCCTGAGTGTTCACTGGAAGGACTGATGTTGAAGCTGAAACTCCAATATTTTGGCCACCTGATGCAAAGAACTGACTCACTGGAAAAGACCCTGATGCTGGGAAAGATTGAGGACATAAAGTGAAGAGGAACTAAAAAGCCTCTTGCTGAAAGTGAAAGAGGAGAGTGAAAAAGTTGGCTTAAAGCTCAACTTTCAGAAAATAAAGATCATGGCTTCTGGTCCCATCACTTCACAAGAAATAGGTGGGGAAACAGTGGAAACAGTGTCAGACTTTATTTTGGGGGGCTTGAAAATCACTGCTGATGGTGATTGCAGCCATGAAATTAAAAGACGCTTACTCCTTGGAAGGAAAGTTATGACCAACCTAGACAGCATATTCAAAAGCAGAAACATTACTTTGCCAATAAAGTTCCATCTAGTCAAGGCTATGGTTTTTCCTGTGGTCATGTATGGATGTGAGAGCTGGACTGGGAAGAAATCTGAGCACCGAAGAGTTGGACTGGAAGGAGATCCAACCAGTCCATTCTAAAGGAGATCAGTCCCGGATGTCCTTTGGAAGGAATGGTGCTAAAGCTGAAACTCCAATACTTTGGCCACCTCATGGGAAGAGTTGACTCATTGGAAAAGACTGTGATGCTGGGAGGGATTGGGGGCAGGAGTAGAAGGGTGCAACAGAGGATGAGATGGCTGGATGACATCACCAACTTGATGGACATGAGTTTGAGTGAACTCAGGGAGTTGGAAACAGACAGGGAGGCCTGACATGCTGTGATTCATGGGGTCGCAAAGAGTCAGACACAACTGAGTGACTGAACTGAACTGATATTCCCAGGTGGTACTAGTGGTAAAGAAACCACCTGCCAGTACAGAAGACATCAGAAACATAGGTTTGATCCTTAGATCAGGAAGACTCCCCTGGAGGAGGAAGTGGCAACCTGCTCCAGTATTCTTGCCTGGAGAATCACATGGACAGAGCAGCCTATGGTCTATACTCCATGAGGTCACAAAGAGCTGGACATGACTGAAGCGACTCAGCGTGCACATTAGTGATATCAGATGGTATTCATCCTTCTCCTTCTGACTTACTTGGTGTGATGATCTCTAGTTTCAGCCATGCTGCTACAATTGGCACTCTTTCATTCTTTTTGATGGCTGAGTAATATTTCATTGCACCGCATCTTATATGTACCACATCTTAATCTATTCACCTGTCTGTGGACATTTAAGTTGCTTCCATCAACATCCTTTCTTAAAGCAGTAACCCCTGAGATTATGGACATTTTTCACTTTCCTTCCTACAGTGCCTGTGCCTAGGGCAGTGTTCACATCTGTGTCCCCTACTCCTGACCATCCCCAAATATTTCCCAGCACCTGCAATTCTTTCTCATTTTTACCCCCAATGTCACTATTGCTATTTTCACAGAGAATTCCTGTTTGCCTGGATTCCCCATGTCTGAACTTCTGGGTCGATAGCTGTCTTCCATCTTAGAACCCCCCTGCTAGGCTCATTGTTCTTAGAACAAACCTTTGGGAACTTCCTCGAGTGGGTCTGTTGTTGGTAAACAACTTTATCTTCTCTGCAAATGTCTTTGTCTTGTCCTGGTTTTGAAATGAAGTTTGGCTGTGTGACTAGTTACAAGCCATCATTGCTTTCTCTCAGTATTTTCCGACAATTTCCACTCCTCTTGCTTGGAGGTCTGTGGACAGGATCTCATGCCTGGTTGCAAATTCGTCCTTTCTCTCTGCCTGTTCAGAAATCCTTCCTCCTCTTTGTCTTCGCTCTCTGCAGCCACACTAGAATGTCTAAGCATGAATTTATTTTTATCTGGCTAGAGGTCTGATTTGCCCCCTGCCTCTGAGAATACAGTCTTTCATCAGTTCTAGCAATTGCTCAGCCATCATTGTGCCTGACATTTTGTCTTTGCCCTGTTCCTCCCTGTATTCCCTCTATAACTCCAGCCAGGTGTGTGCGTGCCTGCCTGTCCATCCCCAGGCCTCAGACCCTCTTTCCTGTGTCCCTCTCTGTGTCTCTCTGCATGGCATTATGGGAAATTCTGTCCATCTGCCAGTTGACACCTTCTGTCAGCAGCCACATCTAATCTGCCCCCTAAACTGCCCATTAAGTCTTTTCTTAAATTGTTTATTTATCCATTTTTGATTGCACTGAGTCTTCGATGCTGCATGCAGGTTTTCTCTGGTTGTGGTGAGCGAGAGCCTCTCATTGCAGTGGCTTCTCTTGTTGCTGAGCACAGGCTCTAAAGTGGGCTCCAGTAGCTGTGGCACATGAGCTTTTTGCTCCATGGCATGTGGGATCTTCCTGGACCAGGGATTGAACTGGTGCCCCTGCACTGGCAGACCAATCCTTAACCACTGGACAACCAGGGAAGTGTGCTCATCCACTGAGTCTTAATCTTAAATTTTACATTTTTATCACTATGTTTTTTAAAGAGCACATCCCTCCTCTTTTCCATATAGTATCACGTTCCTGCCCCCTGCTTTTGATCCCCTTTCAGTACTCAAAACATTCTGGATGCACAAAATCATGAATGGCTAAGCCCCAAAGAGTCTTCAGTTCTGGAAATACTCCTCCTCACCCAGCACAGTCAGGGCCAAGTAGCTCTTCAGGGAGGTACCTCCTTTCTTGGATTACGAAACCATTGGCATAAGGGGCACGAAGTGGCCAGAGGTGTCCATAGGTTTATTTCTATGCAGAACTTAGTCTATCCACCGTGGAGCATCCCCTACATTTTCCCCAAACCAGAGCCACCAGTCCAACAGGATCTAAGTTTGCAGGCATGAGAAGCACACATTTTTCAGGTGGATCCTGGAGTTAATGGGGAGAGGAGACAACTCCACCCTTTCCCATGGGGAGTCTGATTATGAGGGGATATTACTGTACATTCGCTGTTGGCTAAACATGCTGGGGCCCAGCCTCGGTGGATCCAGGGTAATTTGAAGGGGAGACGGAGTAGGCATCCTAGGAAAAAACTTATTTAATTACAGATATATAGAGAGATTAGAAATGGATAGTGTAGTAGGCAAATTAGTGGAGAAAAAGATGCTGAATAACTTGGTTTATGTGGAATATCAATCACCACCTATGTAGGCCACAGGTGTCTTTCCATTCTCCCGAAGGAGAGGAGGCACTGAGGCCTCCCCAGTCCAATCTTAGAAGCCCAGGCAAAATTAGCAGGCTTGGTGAGTACCTTTGTACTAGGTGGGGATTCAGCCAGAAAAAACAGGGAGCAAGAAAGAAATGACATGGAGGAATCAGTCTTTCCAGAAACTGATCCGATTTCTTTATTTTTCAGGTTTGTTTATATACCTTTTGTTATACATAGGGATGAATACAGAGTCACGCGGGGGTCAGCAGACCTGACCCTTGTCACAATCAGGTGCTTCATATAAAATTATACAAAGGTCTTATGGGTTTACATCATCTTCTGGCCATGAGGCCTGCTGACATTTTATGGCCCTTTCTGCTAACGGTCAGTTAACCAGAAAACTTATTTTTTCCAGGGGTGATTTTTTCTTAAACCAAGCGCCACCCTCCAAATAAAGTTGCATTCCTATAGGGTAAGGGTGTAGTGGATTACAACTAAGAAAGGAATTTACTTAGCCTAAGGTTTAACATGATTAATCTTAAAGGTTAATACTTATTTCTCCTATATGCTAGTTATATTCGTTACAAGGGCAAGGAATATGGAAATTTAGCAGCAAATATTGGCTCAACAAATGAAAACCCTTCACCAGTGTTCCCCTTGAGATCTATTTAGTCTTAAGATAGTGATAAAGTTACATTTTTACATAGCAAGGACACAGTGATTTTTAACAAAGTTCAGTGATCTATAACAAAAGAGAAAAGTCATTAACTCAAAAAGTCTAGTATTGATAACATAAAAACTACTATATTTCTTTTTCTACATTCCAAATACATTAATTAATATATTCCCAGGTGCCTAAGGATATGGAGGCCTGGCGGCAATCATTGACTCAACAACGAGAAAAGCTCTATGCTAATACTCCAAACTCTCTGTGCTGTTTATGGTTGAGAGGTTGTCACACAAGCTAATCTGTGAGCAGAGAGGTTTGACCTGAGACACTCTTGTCACACCCAGGGCAGGGAATTAGCAGTAATTATGGGGCTTCCCTGGTGGCTCAGAGGTTAAAGCGTCTGCCTGCAATGCAGGAGACCTGGGTTCGATCCCTGGGTTGGGAAGATCCCCTGGAGAAGGAAATGGCAACCCACTCCAGTATTCTTGCCTGGAGAATCCCATGGACGGAGGAGCCTAGTGGGCTACAGTCCATGGGGTCCCAAAGAGTTGGACACGACTGAGTGACTTCACTCACATTGGCACGACAAATGAAAAAACCCTTCACCAATATAATTTCTAATCAACCCACTATACTATACTAATAATTTTCTAACTTCTCAAAAAAGTCTGTATTTAGAAAGTTTAAAGCATCTCATGCCTCTCATGGTTGGGAGGTTGTAAACAATCACATGTGACCGGACGAACCTGCTCAGGCAGGCTAGAGAACCTTCAGAGGAGTTTGTAAGTTGAAACATTCTTGTCACGCCAGGAATTTTTATTGACTGGAGCTGCAAGTTAACTCCTTCTCCGAGAGAAATGGTTATGGGGGAGAGCCCCCCCCCCCCCCGTAAAGTCAGAGGTGTAGGTGAGAGCATAAAACAGACTCTGGTTTTGGGGGTAGATGCTCAGGAACAGGGGGTTTCCCGAGGCTTGATCCCGCCTTTGGGTATGCCAAGCCTCCTTCCTCATGACCTTTGCCATGGGCGGCGTTCCTCACTCTGGCTCCTGGCATAAATACATAGACAGTGTCCTGGAGCTAACACCCCACCCCCAAAGACACTGAGCCTTGGCCCCACTCGGTTTGTGAGGCTGTGTTTAACATGATTAATCTTAAAGGTTAATACTTATTTCTCCTATATGCTAGTTATATTCGTTATAAGGGCAAGGAATATGGAAATTTAGCAGCAAATATTGGCTCAACAAATGAAAACCCTTCACCAGTGTTCCCCTTGAGATCTATTTAGTCTTAAGATAGTGATAAAGTTACATTTTTACATAGCAAGGACACAGTGATTTTTAACAAAGTTCAGTGATCTATAACAAAAGAGAAAAGTCATTAACTCAAAAAGTCTAGTATTGATAACATAAAAACTACTATATTTCTTTTTCTACATTCCAAATACATTAATTAATATATTCCCAGGTGCCTAAGGATATGGAGGCCTGGCGGCAATCATTGACTCAACAACGAGAAAAGCTCTATGCTAATACTCCAAACTCTCTGTGCTGTTTATGGTTGAGAGGTTGTCACACAAGCTAATCTGTGAGCAGAGAGGTTTGACCTGAGACACTCTTGTCACACCCAGGGCAGGGAATTAGCAGTAATTATGGGGCTTCCCTGGTGGCTCAGAGGTTAAAGCGTCTGCCTGCAATGCAGGAGACCTGGGTTCGATCCCTGGGTTGGGAAGATCCCCTGGAGAAGGAAATGGCAACCCACTCCAGTATTCTTGCCTGGAGAATCCCATGGACGGAGGAGCCTAGTGGGCTACAGTCCATGGGGTCCCAAAGAGTTGGACACGACTGAGTGACTTCACTCACATTGGCACGACAAATGAAAAAACCCTTCACCAATATAATTTCTAATCAACCCACTATACTATACTAATAATTTTCTAACTTCTCAAAAAAGTCTGTATTTAGAAAGTTTAAAGCATCTCATGCCTCTCATGGTTGGGAGGTTGTAAACAATCACATGTGACCGGACGAACCTGCTCAGGCAGGCTAGAGAACCTTCAGAGGAGTTTGTAAGTTGAAACATTCTTGTCACGCCAGGAATTTTTATTGACTGGAGCTGCAAGTTAACTCCTTCTCCGAGAGAAATGGTTATGGGGGAGAGCCCCCCCCCGTAAAGTCAGAGGTGTAGGTGAGAGCATAAAACAGACTCTGGTTTTGGGGGTAGATGCTCAGGAACAGGGGGTTTCCCGAGGCTTGATCCCGCCTTTGGGTATGCCAAGCCTCCTTCCTCATGACCTTTGCCATGGGCGGCGTTCCTCACTCTGGCTCCTGGCATAAATACATAGACAGTGTCCTGGAGCTAACACCCCACCCCCAAAGACACTGAGCCTTGGCCCCACTCGGTTTGTGAGGCTGGGCTCCCAGCAGCATGGGGAACCAGTGACAGAGAGGTGGTCTCTGTAGCCACAGCTCTTCTGCTACGATGTGAGTCCCTGGTCTGAGGCTGTGATGTGTGAGGTCTCCTAAAGCATGGACTGGGCGCTGCAAGGACCCTTGGAGAGCAGTGTGGGCTCAGGTCCTCGGGTCCAGGGAGCAAGCCCTGGGCTGGAGTTGACATCACTTCTGGTGATGACTCGCTGCCCCCTCCAGTGAGGATGGGGGTCTCCTCTCATCAGTCTGCCCCCAGCTGGCTGGTTGAGCTCCTTGAGAAAGGAACACTTGTCATGGACTCAGCAGCATAGCCTTCCGCGGGCAGCTTGGACATTCAGCCACATCACCCTTGGAGAGCCGGAGTTGGAGTCGCCTTGCAAGTGGCTGGTGAGTACGAGGCTGACACCTGCCCCTGGGCCATCTGGCCCCCTGTGGTCCTCTGTGCGGATGCTCTCTGTGGACGGAGGTGGGACACAAAGATGCACACACTTTGGGCCACCCCCTTAGACCCATCCATGTTCCCTAAGGCAGCCTACCAAGGCCTTTCCCCCGACCTTCTGGTTCTGGTTCCAATCTGGTGTTCCCAGGCCACTTGCTGCTGCCCAAAAGTCCTCTTGTGGCATGCCCTCAAGCCACTTCTCCCTCCATCTAAAGGCAGGGCACCATGACCTCTATAATCCCTGCTCACTGGCCCTCGGGGCCACCTGTGTGGGCTGAGGTGCAGCCGTGTGTGTGTTCCTTTGCACTATTAAGTCAGGCTGAACCACTCATGAATCGGATCTAGGCTGCCCCCCTAGTAGTATCTTAGGACTTAGGGGACACCCCCAAGTGGCCAAGGTGAGACTGACGGGGAGGTATCAGGCCAACAAGGTGACAAGAAGGTCTGGACCACAGTCTGGGTAACTTCCTCGTCCCTGGGCTTGAACCCAAACATACCATTTCCATCCCGGGACAGCGGCTGTTGCACTCGCCCAATCTTATGACAGCGGTTTGCAAACCCCGTAGCTCGGGAGGGGCAGTTCCAGTCACACCCGACGTTGGTGCTGAGTCCTCAGGACCTGCCAGGACCCAGAAACTGGAAGAGTGTCTAGCTCCCTGAGCCAGAAGGACTGGCATCGCACTACAACCCAGGGGGGCCCTTCCCACTACTCCCAGAGAGCCCGGCTTGGCGTCCGCATCCTGGACCACGGCACTGGCTGTGGAGAGTGGCCGCCAGAGCGCCTGTGCGGTGGCAGTGCCCCGCTTGTGCCCGCCCTCCGCTTAGTGGAGAGCGGGGGACTTCTGGCCTTCCTAGGACACTGGTCAGACAGAGGACTCTCCGACCACACAGGTGCATCTCCTCCAAGTCTCCGCCCCCTGACCTCCCACCCCTCCTCCACACCCTGGCCAGGCAGTGCCGGCATCTCCATGGGCTACAGGGAGTCATCGTGGCCACGCCCCCTGGCCAGCCCCTTCACAGCTCATCAGGGTCACCCAGACACCCTCCCAGCGCATTAGGGATTCTGAGTCTGGGGCACAGAGCCCAGGCTCTCACCCTCTTCCTTGCTCGGCCTTACACTCTGCACCACCATCTCCCCCTACCATCCAGTCCCCCAAAGCCTGTGCCTTCCTAGGAGCCAGTCATGCTAAGCCGCTTCAGTCATATCTGATTCTATGCAACCCTACCCCAGGATCTTAGTCCCCAGGCTCCTCTGTCCATGGGATTCTCCATGCAAGAATACTGGAGTGGGTTATGCCCTCCTCCAGGGGATCTTCCCCACCCGGGGATCTGACCTCCATCTCTTACATGTCCTGCATTGGTGGGCCGGTTCTTTACCACTAGCACCACCTGGGAAGCCCTCTTAGGAGCCAGACCCCGCACTAAAGTGAACAGAGCCCATGTTCCTTTGCTCAGGCTATGCTCAGGCCTGGCTCTCTCCTGACTGTTCTGGAATGAGGGACTGGTGTCACCTGTGACACCTGACCCAGGTGGGGCCCCTGTGGGTCTCCAGGGAAAAGGGGATGCTCCCCTTGTAAGCGAAAGGGAGGCTGCTCTGCTAGGCCAGAGCTGGGGGGAGTTAGCTCAAAGTCTGCAGGCTGGTCTAGTAAGATTTTCCCTCCTGGGTCTCAGGATCCATCCCCACCCTGTGCCTAGTCTTCCGCACAGCAAACTTGTCATGGGGCCCAGTCCATGGCCAGAACGCCGGTGGCTCTGCTTCCTTTGTGTGACTGGCCATCCCTGGGAGCCTGAGACTGTCCTGAAAGTCCCATGGCCTCGGACACAAGGCCGTTTGTCTTCCAGAGTTAGTCATCTGCTTATGGTCAGATCCTGGGTCCAATTCAGGACAGGCCGATTACCGGCGACTGAGACCCTTGCTGAGGGCACAGATCAGGGCACTGAAACCGTGGTTGTTTAAATCCGGGAACTATCTCATAACTAATACTAGGTTCAGTCAAGGGGAATTGAGGGCCCCAAGGGTAAGCAATAGGTGGTTTCATTTACTTCAAAAATGCATAGAATTAAGAATGAATAAATGCAGTGATATATAGTGGGGCCTAGGACCCAGAAACTGGAAGAGTGTCTAGCTCCCTGAGCCAGAAGGACTGGCATCGCACTACAACCCAGGGGGGCCCTTCCCACTACTCCCAGAGAGCCCGGCTTGGCGTCCGCATCCTGGACCACGGCACTGGCTGTGGAGAGTGGCCGCCAGAGCGCCTGTGCGGTGGCAGTGCCCCGCTTGTGCCCGCCCTCCGCTTAGTGGAGAGCGGGGGACTTCTGGCCTTCCTAGGACACTGGTCAGACAGAGGACTCTCCGACCACACAGGTGCATCTCCTCCAAGTCTCTGCCCCCTGACCTCCCACCCCTCCTCCACACCCTGGCCAGGCAGTGCCGGCATCTCCATGGGCTACAGGGAGTCATCGTGGCCACGCCCCCTGGCCAGCCCCTTCACAGCTCATCAGGGTCACCCAGACACCCTCCCAGCGCATTAGGGATTCTGAGTCTGGGGCACAGAGCCCAGGCTCTCACCCTCTTCCTTGCTCGGCCTTACACTCTGCACCACCATCTGCCCCCTACCATCCAGTCCCCCAAAGCCTGTGCCTTCCTAGGAGCCAGTCATGCTAAGCCGCTTCAGTCATATCTGATTCTATGCAACCCTACCCCAGGATCTTAGTCCCCAGGCTCCTCTGTCCATGGGATTCTCCATGCAAGAATACTGGAGTGGGTTATGCCCTCCTCCAGGGGATCTTCCCCACCCGGGGATCTGACCTCCATCTCTTACATGTCCTGCATTGGTGGGCCGGTTCTTTACCACTAGCACCACCTGGGAAGCCCTCTTAGGAGCCAGACCCTGCACTAAAGTGAACAGAGCCCATGTTCCTTTGCTCAGGCTATGCTCAGGCCTGGCTCTCTCCTGACTGTTCTGGAATGAGGGACTGGTGTCACCTGTGACACCTGACCCAGGTGGGGCCCCTGTGGGTCTCCAGGGAAAAGGGGATGCTCCCCTTGTAAGCGAAAGGGAGGCTGCTCTGCTAGGCCAGAGCTGGGGGGAGTTAGCTCAAAGTCTGCAGGCTGGTCTAGTAAGATTTTCCCTCCTGGGTCTCAGGATCCATCCCCACCCTGTGCCTAGTCTTCCGCACAGCAAACTTGTCATGGGGCCCAGTCCATGGCCAGAACGCCGGTGGCTCTGCTTCCTTTGTGTGACTGGCCATCCCTGGGAGCCTGAGACTGTCCTGAAAGTCCCATGGCCTCGGACACAAGGCCGTTTGTCTCCCAGAGTTAGTCATCTGCTTATGGTCAGATCCTGGGTCCAATTCAGGACAGGCCGATTACCGGCGACTGAGACCCTTGCTGAGGGCACAGATCAGGGCACTGAAACCGCGGTCGTTTAAATCCGGGAACTATCTCATAACTAATACTAGGTTCAGTCAAGGGGAATTGAGGGCCCCAAGGGTAAGCAATAGGTGGTTTCATTTACTTCAAAAATGCATAGAATTAAGAATGAATAAATGCAGTGATATATAGTGGGGCCATATGTAACTTTGTTCTGTATTTTCCAAGTCTCCTGTAAATGTGTTATCATACTTTCATAATTTAAAACATAAAAAAGAAAGAGGAAAAAAAGAATTAACAAACACACAGGAAGCGAGACTAGTTAGTTTAGGGGCTGAGGCTGAATTCATCTGGGGACTCAACCTGCCCAGCCCTCCTCTCAGGCTTTCCAGCGAAGACTGAGGGGTCATCTGGGGACACAGCCAGAGCAAGGACCAGCACGGTAGCGGCTCTTGGTGGGCACGCACGCCGGGACCCTGCCTGCAGGCTTTCGTGGGTGGAGGGGTCACCACCTCCTGTAGCCACCTCAGGGCCTTTCTGCCGCCCGGCTGGAGCCTCTGTGGCCACACAACTCACTTAGAGAGTGGCCTAGACTAATGGCCACTTAAAAATGTATGACCTCGGCTCCGGCCAGGTCCTGGGTAGCATTGGGAAGATTGATCCTGAGTCTCTCCCGCAGAGTCCTGGGGCCCTGGAACCAGCATCAGCTTCACCTCCACCCACCTTCCCTTTGCCCCCAACTCACCCCTCCTGGGGCAAATACTGATGCCCTGAGCTTTGTCACCAGCTTCTCTTGTCTCATGGTTCTCTGCCCAGGTGGCTCAGAGACTGCACGTGTTCACGGCACCAGGACGGACCTCAGGCTGCTGAGTGGCCCATTTCCCACCCAAAGGCACCAGAGGATCAGTAACCCCCATGGGTGGGTTTCCCGTCCTCCGTCCCCCATGGCTCCCAGTGTCTCCCAGCCTTGCTCAGGCTGCAGGATCTGGTTCTGGCAACCCAGCAAGGCACTAGATTATGGATTTGGGCCTTAGCTCCCCGGCCCGGAGGGAGGCTCCTCCCAGGAAGTGCTGTCTCTGCCTTCAGATCTGAAGGCCCCTCTGATCTGAGTCCAGCCTCTCTTGCAGGACTTTGCAGTGACCAGCATGGCCCAGAGCGCCCTTATGTCACCTCGGGCCACCAGTGAGCCAGGCTCTGCACTCAAGCCCAGTGGGTGGCACTTTGTCTGAGTACATAGTCATTCCACTCCAGGGTCTGTGACTCATGGCATCAGCTGCAAGTGATCAGGACCCTGCTAACAGTGCCCTAAACCAGAGTCAGTTATTTACCCATGCAGAAATAGAGCCAGGTCTGTGTTGACCTACTCTGCAGCGTGACGAGGTCAGCGCCAGTATGTTGTCTGTGCAGCCAGCCCAGGCTGGAGGGTGGCTGGGTCTGAGCACACCTGGCCTGGCAGCATCCACGGCAGAGGCCGCGACAGGCCCTGGGGTGTCAGCTGGCTGTCTTCATAATATGCATGGCCTCCCAGCACCTGTGTTCTCAGGATGGCTGTTCTGAGGGAGCTTTAAGAACCTGGGAGGTTCGGCCCAGGGCTGAACCTCCTCTTGTGGAAGTGCTGCTGCCGCCGCTGCTAAGTCACTTCAGTCGTGTCCTACTCTGTGCGACTCCATAGATGGCAGCCCACCAGGCTCCTCTGTCCCTTGGATTCTCCAGGCAAGAATACTGGAGTGGGTTGCCATTTCCTTCTCCAATGCATGCATGCACGCTAAGTCGCTTCAGTCGTGTCCAACTCTGTGTGACCCTATGGACAGTAGCCCTCCAGGCTCCTCTGTCCACAGGAAGTGAGCCCTGGGCAAACTGGCTGACGAGGAATTTGGAGACAGAGGGGCCCATTGGCCCAGGACCCTCCAGGAAGTTACACAGTTAGTGACAGCTGCTGGAGAAAGGCTGGTGTGCAGCAATTGCTGTGGTTTCTGTTTCCTTATTTTGTCATCAATTTCTGGTGCATGTGTGCTAAGTTGTGACCCCATGGACCGTAGCCTGCCAGGCTTCTCTGTCTGTGGGATTTCCCAGGCAAGAGTACTGGAGTGGGTAGCCATTTTTTCCTCCAGGGGATCTTCCCAACCGAAGGATCAGACTCATGTCTCTTAACGTCTCCTGCGTTGGCAGGCAGATTCTTTACCACTAGTGCCACCTGGGAAGCCACTCAATTTCTGGTATTATTGCATTATGATCAGAAAATCTCGTGTTTTCCTATAGTTTGGAAATTATTGAAACTGTCTGTGGCTCAGTGTGTTGTCAATGTCTAAGAATGTTCCAGGGCCACGTGGAGAGGCGGTGCCGTCCCTGAGACGGCACCGGCAACGTCTCCCTCTGTTCCACTTTCTGGTCATCTTGCTGGGCTGTGGGCACAGTAGGGCTGGTTCTGCTGTGGACGCGGAGGAGAGTAAAGGCCCCTCTTACCAAACGGCCAGCTTTCTCTCTGTGTCTCCTGGCACGAGGATGTGTCTCAACAATGTCCATTCCTTTCCTCCACTGCCGGAGTCCAGCTCCAGCAGCTAGGGATTCAACCTGAAGGGGTGGGCGGTGTCGGCAAGAGAAACTGAGGCAGCCTCTCAGTTTTCTTGGACTGCCTGTTTATTTCAGGTTTATGATTCTGTTTTATACTTTTACAAAAGCATTAGGCCAGAGGTTTGATATTTTTAGTTTCCATTGTAGCTATCAGAAGGGGTTCAACTGAAACATCCCTTTCAAACGCAGAAGACTAAAGCCCTGCTTTGACTTTTTCCCAGAGAATATCAGAAGAGTAGAAAAGCAGAGTACAGAGGCCGGCAGATTCTTATTTTGGGGGGAGGATGGATGCTCAGGAAATGCCGTGGGGAACCCCTGAAGTTTTATCATGCCCTCCATATGCCAGACTTCCTTCCATGTGACCTTGTCACGGGCGGGATTCCTCACACTGGCTCCCAGCACTGCCTATTTATTTCAAGCTTACGATTCTCTTTTATACTTTTAGAAAAGCATTAGGTCAGAGGTTTGATATTTTTAGTTCCCAGAGACCCAGATTTATTTTTCTCCAAAAATCATTGTTGCCCCTCAAAAGGAGTTCCGTCCTCAGCGATTCTCTTATCTACTTTTTCTCATGTGTCCTTGTGAATACACTGTAACGCATGCTAATGTCTGGGCTCCTCAGTTTATTTCTTACCTTTCTAACTCCTGTTTGCCCTTAATATCCTAAGCTCACTATTTCTTAGAAAGGGCTTCTAGCTAATAATATCTCTAAAGTACCTAATTTTTATAAGCTATAGTAGAATATTGTAACATTACAGCAATCCTTAAATCTTTAGCTTCTATTTTAATTATTCCTAAGCCCTAAATTCAGCAAACTTCTTTGCCATAAACACTTTTCTCACAAATAGGCTTCAGATAGGAATCCCTCACATGGTCTCAAGCTGTGGCCTGTGTGCTCACTCTGGAATACGTTTTTGTAAAAGTCCTTGGGCAAATGTCAGTGATTAACTTAGGAATTATTCTTTGAGCACAGCTGCAGAAGGCTTTATGCCTTCTCATGCTCCTCTCAAAAACAATTAGCACCTTAATATTCTCTTCAGTCAACTCAGCCAAGGAAAGAAAAAACAAGTTAGGATCACAAAGTCTAACTCC
>SJYC01084937.1:0-110340 GCA_006408675.1 Madoqua kirkii
TTCCACTCCTAGATACATGCATAAGTAATCAAAATCACCAAAGAAAGGCAATGCCAAAGAATGCTCAAACTACCGCATAATTGCACTCATCTCACATGCTAGTAAAGTGATGCTTTAAATTCTCCAAGCTAGGCTTCAGCAATATGTGAACTGTGAACTTCCAGATGTTCAAGCTGGTTTTAGAAAAGGCAGAGGAACCTGAGATCAAATTGCCAACATCCGCTGGATCATCGAAAAAGCAAGAGAGTTCCAGAAAAACATCTATTTCTGCTTTCTTGACTATGCCAAAGCCTTTGACTGTGTGGATCACAATAAATTGTGGAAAATTCTGAAAGAGACGGGAACGCCAGGCCACCTGACCTGCCTCTTGAGAAACCTGTATGCGGGTCAGGGAGCAACAGTTAGAACTGGACATGGAACAACAGAATGGTTCCAAACAGGAAAAGGAGTACATCAAGGCTGTATATTGTCACCCTGCTTATTTAACTTCCATGCAGAGTACATCATGAGAAACGCTGGGCTGGTGGAAGCACAAGCTGGAATCAAGACTGCTGGGAGAAATATCAATAACCTCAGATATGCAGATGATACCACCCTTATGGCAGAAAAGAAGAGGAACTAAAGAGCCTCTTGATGACAGTGAAATAGTAGAGTGAAAAAGGTGGCTTAAAGCTCAACATTCAGAAAACAAATATCATGGCATCTGGTCCCATCACTTCGTGAGAAATAGATGGGGAAACAGTGACAACAGTGTCAGATTTTATTTTTCTGGGCTCCAAAATCACTGCAGACGGTGATTGCATCTATGAAATTAAAAGACATTTACACCTTGGAAGGAAACTTATGACCAACCTAGACAGCACATTAAAAAGCAGAGACATTACTTTGCCAACAAAGGTCTGTCTAGTCAAGGCTATGGTTTTTCCAGTGGTCATGTATGGATGTGAGAGTTGGACTATAAAGAAAGCTGAGTGAAGAATCGATCCTTTTGAACTGTGGTGTTGGAGAAGACTCTTGAAAGTCCCTCAGACTGCAAGAAGATCCAACCAGTCCATCCTAAAGGAGATCAGTCCTGAGTGTTCACTGGAAGGACTGATGTTGAAGCTGAAACTCCAATATTTTGGCCACCTGATGCAAAGAACTGACTCACTGGAAAAGACCCTGATGCTGGGAAAGATTGAGGACAAGAGGAGAAGGGGACGACAGAGGATAAGATGGCTGGATGGCATTACTGACTCAATGGACATGGGTTTGGGTGGACTGTGGGTATTGGTGATGGACAGGGAGGCCTGGCGTGCTGCAGTTCATGGGGTCACAAAGAGTTGGGCATGACTGAGCGACTGAACTGAAATGAATCAAAATGCAGGATCCAAACAGTCCGTGTAGGTCAGTGTTCACAGCAGCAGTAGTAACAATCGCCAAAACGTGAAAACTACTCAGGCTTCTGAACTGATGAAGGGATAAACAAAAGGCCATCTCTCCATACACTAGAGTACTACTCAGCCATGGAAGCAAATGAGACTGCGACATGTGCTACAACGCAGATGAATCCTGGAAACACTACGCTCCGTGAAAGACGCCAGACCCTCTCCCGCACGCTGAGACAGGGATTGGCCCACCTGACAGAGGCGAGGGAGCAGCATCCGTGTCCCTCTGTGCCAGCTCGGCGGGCGGGAGCTCCACCTTGTCCTCTTCAGGCCCCCACCGGCTCTTTCGCTTCCTCTTCACGTTGGCTGTGGTGGCCGGCTTCCCTGGTGTGGCGGCAGATGGGTTGGCAGTGGGCAGGGGGGCAGATGAGGTAGGGCAGGCAGTGGCAGTGGGCATGGACCCCAATGGGGTCTCAGGAGGAGATCTGCGCTTCAGTCCGAGGTCAGGTGCTGTGGGGGTGCCCGTGGGACCAGCCTTGGCTTTTCGGAACTCCTCCAGCTTCTGGCGGTAGTACTTGTACCCTTGGCTGTTGGGTTCATATAGAAAGCTGCAAAAGAGAGTAGGGGGCAGACTGTAATTGGGCCCCAGACCCTACCGGATTTAGGGTAGCAGGTCGGGCTTTGCTTTGCCTAGGTATACCCAGGTCAGCCGGGGTCACTGCAGGGTCGTGTCAAGATAGAAGTCTCTACCATGACTTCCTGCCTGCCAGGCCTCAGGCGCTGCTGGCCCTGGTGACTCAAATCTGAAGAACAGTGTGACATGCCCACAGCTTTTCATGATGCTGTTCCTGTGAGCTAAGGGTCCTGCCAAGCCCCTACCCTATCCTTACTGGATGCCTGTCACACTGTCATTGATCCCCTGCTTTGAAGGAAAGGTGCATGCTCTCTCAGACCTTGCCCAGCCATCCTAGATGAATGTACCAGTGCCTACAAACCAAGAACTCCTGAGCAGCGAGAGACTCCTGATGGCAGAAAGGGCAGGTTCTGACCCAAACCTGACAGCTGGGCAGATCTGTGCTCCTTTCTGATGCATCCTTGAGAGGCATCAACAGTGGACAGAGACAAAACAAAGACACTGAACACTGCAACAGACAGGGAGCTCACTAACAGCCTTGCCAGAAGCTGTGGGTCCCCAAGTACAGAGCAGAGGATGCTGGGTTCAGAGCAGGCAGACCCTGCAGGTCTGCACCCGCCTGGCATCTCTCAGGCTCTGTATGTACTGAGCCAACAGTCCCACCTCTAGAGTCCATACTGGAGGGAAGCGTCACAGCCCTCTTCTATATAGCAAAACCTGTCCAGAGCAGAGATTACATAGCCCTTGACAAGAAGTGGCTAGACCTGCACTCATAAACCTGGAATGACAGTCATAGTACTGACGCTGTACTACAAAAGTAACATGCAGGCTCAAGGACACTGTAAATTCCTTCTGTATAAAAGTTAGCAGAAACAAAAAATCCACAGACTATTTCTACATGAGAGCCACAAGAGGGATGGAAGGACTCCCAGGTCTGCTAATGTTGGTACTCAGGGTGGGATGGAGGGATGGGGGAGCCTGTGGCCTCTTCTTTGTATTTCTGGGTCACAGTACAAGCAGGTATGCCCTTCAGAAAACCCGATGAGGAACACTTGTAAAAATTAAAAGAAACAAAGATCATAAAATCATTAAGCTTCTAGCCAAGCTAAGAAAAAAAGAAGACACAAATTACTAACAACGGAAATGAAAGGGCAGCCATCAGCACAGATCCCATGGACATTAGAAATACTACGGATTACTATGAACAACTCTATGCACACGAACTTAATAACCGAGATGAAACAGGACGATTCTTTGAAGGATACAGCCGGCCAACACTCATACATGAAGAAACAGACAATATGAACGTGCCTATTTTTATAAAGAAAGTGACCCAATTATTAGTAACCTTCCAAAAATTCTCTGGTGAATTCTACCAAATATTTAAAGAAGAAATTATACCAATTCTGTACAATCCTTTTCAGAGGAGAGAAGCAGATGGAATACTTTTTAAGTTATTCAAGTACTCTAACAGCAAAACCAGACCAAAACATTGGAAGAAAACTATAGACAGAAAACTATGAACACAGATGTAAAAATCTTCAATAAAATGTTAGCAAATCTAATCTATTAATGTAAAAAAAAGAATTATACACCACAACCAAGTGAGATTCATTCTAGGAATGTGAGATTGATTCAACATTTGAAAATCAAGCAATGTAATCCATCAGGTCAACAGGCTAAAAAAGAAAAACCCATGATCACATCATTTGCTGCAGAAAAAGCTTAAGACTTAACAAAATCTCATACCCATTCATGAGGAAAGCTCTCAGTAAACTAGGAGTATAGGCAAACTTGTTCCACTTGATAGAGTATCTACCAAAATACCTAATAACATCATAATGATGAGAAACCTCACGCTTTTTCACTAAGAGAAACAAGCCAAGAATATCCCACCTGGCCGATGCTTTTCATTATCATACTGGAAGTTCTAGCTAAGGCAGTAAGAGGAGAAAAGAGAACAGAAAGTATACTGAGAAGGAAGAAATATGACATGATCGTCTGTGCAGAAAAAAACAGACAAAAGAATAGACCAAAAAACCCCCTAAAACTTCATAAGCTATTATAGTAAGGCTTCAGGATCCAAGTTTAATCTACAGAAGTCAATCACTTTCCTATACACAAGCAATGAATACATGGAATTTGACATTAAAAACATCATACCATTTACATTAGCATTTTCCCAAATGAAATACACAGGTATAAGTCTAACAGGATATGTACCAGATCTATATGAGGAAAACTGAAAAACTCTGATGAATGAATTCAAAGAACTAAATAAATGAAGACATAATCCATGTTCACAGATACAAAGTTACTCAGTGTTGTCAAGGTGTCAGTTATCTCAACTTAATTTCCAGATTCAGTGCAATTCCAGTTGAAATCGGTTATTCTGTACATACTGACAAAATGATTTGAAAGTTTATATAAAGAGACAAAAGACCCACAACAGCCAACACAATACTGAAAAAAGAAGAGCAGTCAGAGGACGGACATTCCCTGACTTCAGGGCTTCCTGTAAAGCTACAGGAATCAAGGCAGCGGGGGGACTGGAGAGAAAATGGACAAACAGGTCAACAGAACAGAATAAAGAGCTCAGAAACAGACCCACGCACATCCAGTCAACTGTTCTGTGACCAAGGAGCAAACGCAACGCAACGGAGCAAAAACAGTCTTCTCAAGAAACAGTGCTGAAAACCAGACAGACACATGCAAGAAAAAAAACTGGACACAGACCTCATAAGCCTCACATTCACAAAAATTAACTTAAGTTTATCACTGATCTAAATGTAAAACCTGAATCTGTAAATAAAGCACAGAAGGATATCTACATAACCTTGGGTATGGCAAGGACTTTTTAGATACAACATCAAAGGCACATGATACATGAAAGCAACTGATAAACTGGACTTCATTAAAATTAAAAACTTCTGCTCTCCAAAAGACAAAGACAAGAGAATGAGAAGACAGGCCAGCACAGACTTGGAGAAATATTTGTGAAAGACTTATCTGATAAAGATTGTTACCCAAAATATACCAAGAACTCTTAACAGGCAAAAAAAAAAAACAAGTCAGTCAATAAAAAATGGGTCAATGACCTTAACACACACCACACCAAAGAATATTTACAGATGGCAAATAAACATTATGGAAAGATATTCTACATCACATCATCAGAGAAATGCAAATGAAAACAATGAATATCACAACATATCTATAAGAATGGCCAAAATCCCAAACACAACAACATCAAATGTTGATATGGATGTGGAGCAACTGAAACTCATTCATTGCTGGGGGGTGGGGCAACGCAAAAGGTACAAGCCACTTTGGAAGACAGTTTGGCAGTGTCTTATAAAACTGAATATACCATACAATCCAGCAATCACACTTTTTGGTACATAAAGAGCTGAAAATTTATGTCCACATAAAAACCTTGAACACAGATGTTTAAGGCAACTTTATTCATAATTGCAAAAACTTGGGAGCAACCAAGATGTCCTGAAGGAGGTGAATGGATAAATAAATGGTGGTACAGCCAGACAAGGAAAAATTATTCAGTGCTACAAAGAAATGAGCTATCAAGCTACAAGGGAAAAAAAAACTCAGAGCAACCTTAAATGCATGTTACTAAGTAAAGAAAGCCAATCTGAAAACGCAACATACTATGATTCGAATTAAATGACATTCTGGAAAAGACAAAACTACAATCAGTAAAAAGATCAGTAGTTGCCAAGGGTCGGGGAGGAAGAGGGGATGAATAGGCAGAACACAGGGAATTTTAGGGCAGAGAGAATGAATACTCTGTATATATCATACAGACAGACACATGTCATTACACATTTGTCCAAACCCAGTGAATACACAACGCCAAGAATGAACCCTAATGTAAACCACAGATTTTGGGTGACTATGGTATGTCAATACAGGTTCACTGATTGTAACAAATATACTATTCTGGTGGGGATGTTGATAATGAGGGAGGCTATGCGTGTGTCAGGGAAGGGGGCACATAGGAAGTCTTTGTAGCCTCTCCTCAATTCTGCTGTGAACCTAAAACTGCTCCAAAAATAACATTTAAAACATAAGAGACCAAACCAACAAGTTGTTCAAAGATGGAAGGGAGCAGATGGTTGGATTTAAAAAAGACTCATGGCAACCAGGACATGGATTTAAAGCGATCTGATTTTTCCAAGAAAAGCAGACTGGGGAACTCACCCACTGGGGCAGGGAGGCAGTGCCAAATGGAGTGGGTCTCCTCTAGGCTCACAGGCCTGCCTCTTCCTGGCCTCAGCTGATGGTTCCTGCTGCGTCTCCTCAGAGCTGCTCTGAGAGGCCAGCACCCACGAGCCCCCCATGGGCAAGCCTGTCTGCAAGGAGGGTCCTTGCTCACTGTGGGCCCTGGGCACAAGTGCAGGGGATTTCACAACAAAGACCCCTCTGGTTGGAGTGGGCAGAGTTAACTAAAGTTAACACTTTGGTGTATTTCCTTCCAGACTTATTTTCAGTGGAGCTATATTTGAACAGAGGTGTGATTCTATTTTCCACATCCTGATTTTTTTTAAGTTTCTTAACCCAACAACATATGGCTTTCCCATTAGCCTGCAGCGTGGCACAGTAGTGAAGGCATCTCTGCAGACTGGCCTCCTTGGTTTCCTCAGTGGTTGAAGGCCAACAGGCCAGGCTGCTGTAAAGAACACGGTTCACCCAGGTGATGTGTTAAGAGCCACACACGGCTTGAGATTTGCTGGCTGCTGCCACCGTCAACAACGTGACTTTCAATGGCCAAGATTACACTGTGTTTAGCCCACCGGGGTTAGACATTCATTGTGTTACTAATTTTTCATGACTATAACAGTGCTATATGTAATGTTATTTCGGGGGATGGCATCTCATAAGTGGGATGACTGGTCAAAGGAACAGGTATTTCCAGCTTCTCCGCAGATGAGCGGTTCCCAAAACACAGAGCTCCTCAGAAATTAGGAGAACAGCAAAGGACCAAGAGCAGCAGGAACACCAGATGGCTGTAGGATTTGGGGGTGAGAGGAGCTGCCTTGAACCTCACTCCCAAGGGGAGAGGAAACCGTCTGCTTGGGGTGACCTGCATGTCTTACGCAGGCCCAGACATCGATCCTTCCTTGCTTATGCTTTCTCCAACTCAGGGAGTGCTGACCGTGGATCAGCTCTGGTGTGGAAATGAGCTCCCCCAGACCACAAGGGTCACCTTCAGCTGCCTCCCTGCCAGGCACCCCCAGGCTCTCACGCCCCTCGTCCCCAGCAGTCACCTGTCACCACCCACAAGCCGCACGCCTGCCACGCCTTCCCAAGGGGCAGCAGCTGCAGGGCGGGCCTGCGGTCACTGGTGGTGATAATGCCTCTTGGCTTTGACCCCACAGGAGAGGCTCAGTCGGAGCTGCTGAGCCTAGGAACCCTCTGACCAGGGAGAGCCACCTGGGCTGGAGGCTTTGTACAGAATCACATTACCTCACCCACTTTGCCTGCAAGAGATTTTTAGTCAGCTCTAGTCATGATGAGTGACTGGACACTAAGTTTCCTACTGAAATAAATAAACTTACTTATGTAAAGGAAGGAAAAAAAGATGTAGTGATGGACTGCTAAGTAACACTGGTCTGAACAGTGCAGAGCGACAGCCAGTATCACAACACTGTGAGGAGACCCTGGGTCTTGTGAGCGCCAGACCTGAACACCTCACGGGCCCATGAAAGCCCTCAGATGCCCGGGTGCCAGATGCAGGGGCATCTGAAGCCTCAGCAGTCCTCCTCCGCCCCACTCGATGGCTCCCCCGTGGCCCCATGTGTCCCAGCCTGCTGGGTCTGACCACGCTCCACAGCTGTGGGCAGACGACCCTGGAAGCACAGCTGACCCTGTCACTCCCCGTCAGACCCTCCAAAGGCTCTCAGTGACCCTGAGCCCTCTGGGACTGAGCCCTGCCCGGCTCCACGGCCCATCTGCACCAACGCTCACCCTGCACCTCTGCCATCTCTGCCGCTTCACTCCTGCACGGCAGTCCCTCGAGACGCCCTTCACGGTGTTCCGTGTCTAGCTCACGCTGCCTCACATGAGGTAGATGCGACTGGCCGCCTGCCCAGCATCCACTCCTGCTTCCTTCTTCCTGCGTCCCTGATGGTGTCTAGAGCTGCTGAATCAACCAGCCCAGATGGCTGCTGCTCCGACACTTTTTGTTATGAGTGCCATCACATCTCCTCACTGACTAAGTAGGAACCTGTGTTACTTGTGGCCCAAAGTGTCCTCGAGGGGGCATCACCCTCACAATGGGTTCAGCGCCCACCTCACAAACCTCTGCCTGGCCCCTCCCTGCAGCAGTGACCACCCTACCCCCACCCACATCCCGCCACCCAGCAGCCTGTCCCCATAAAGAGCAGGGGCTGAACCCACCCAAAGAATGGCAGTGGGTGAGCACAGACCCAGCCTGAGGGGGTGGCGTGTGATGTCACGGCTGGGGACAGCAGGGACGCCCGGCTGCTTGTCCTGCGTGCTCTGTGGACCCTGCACACAGGCTGTGGTTCGCCCTCCCCAGAGCCTGAGGTGCCACGTTCCCCACTCCTACCATCTCCCTTGTTGTACAGATGAGAGGATGTACACAGTGAGTACCAATTCTGTTCGTTTCTGTTTGAGAGCCCAGCCTATTCTGCTACAAAAAGAGCAAGGCAAGTGCTAGAGACTTTCTCAACGAGGCTCCCAGAGAACAGAAGGCTCCAAAGGCCCTCACACACCTGGCTCAGGGATGACTCAGGGACCAATGTGCACTTGGAGAATGCCGATGGGGCAGCAGGGCTGAACTCTGTGATCAGCAACTCCTAGACCTGGGTCTGGCTCTGCCAACCTCCTGCCATGGGATCCTAGCATGTCTCAGTAGCATCCCGACCCCGTTTTCTCAGCAGGGAAGCTGTGACTAGGGTGAAGAGTTTACCACCCCCCGTGGGTGCTCCCCCTTACCTGAATGCCTGGTTCTCACGGTTGTTCTGGAGCGCAATGGTTTCCACCTCGGGACCCCCATCCGCTATGAACCTGGCCAACTTTTCTGCGAGGTTCTTGACCTCTTCGTCCTCTGGGGGTGAAACTTTAAGCAGGCTGTCAGTACTGAGCTCAACTCACCACACCCAACAGCCTAATTTCTGCTAAGAACCCCATGGGCAACAAGAGGGGTTTATTTTAGGAACAATACAAAGAAAAACAGGCAAATGGGAATCAGATTACTGTGCTGGAACCAAGCAAAATTAATATAATATTTTGAACCTCCACCACCCACGCTCCACCCTTTCCCACCCCATAGGTCTGAGGGTTTTGGGATGTGGGAACAGAAGGTGAGGGGTGGCCTGGGTCCAGGCTGGAGATAGGAAGCCCCACCTCGGCCTTTCTGATGGGAGCTGCCCACCCAGGTCACGTGGGGGGGATGGGCCTGCCCCACTTCTCCTGGGAAGGTCAGAGCCAGGGGCTTCAAGTGACAGACACGATGACCCAAAGTCCGCGGCCCATGTTCAGCTTACAGATCAAGGCCCCTGCTGCCCACCAGCACTTGGCTGGTGCCTCACTTAATCCCAGCTGGAGGCCAGGCAGCATCCCCCCTCCCTGACAGTCACCCCACCAGCCTCTAACCAGCTACTTGTCTCTGTCTCCTGGCCTCCCACTCCACTGCCCACCCCTGCCAAGTGTCAGGCACTGTATCTCTCAGTGCCCAGCATGCTGCAGGTGCCCATAAGCACTTGTGAAAATGACCGTGAACCAAGGGGCAAGCATCCCTTCCTTGCATGCACTTCCCGCGTCTTAGCTGAGCTCCTGGCCATGCCCTTGATCTTCACCTCGACCCTTAGATCTCCCCACTCCTCGGAGCAACGGCAACTAGGGCAGTGCTAGTCCCAGCATGACCCCAGCTGCCTGGGAGGGCACAAACCTGAGCGGTCAGCGCCGCCCCATGCCAAGGAGGGCTCCAGGAAAGGCATCTCAATTCCATGCAGGGCGTGGTTTGTCCACACGCCTCCCCAGAACTTCCCACCCACTTCGTCCACCTACCTTTCTGAGGGGCTGCCTGCAACTTCTGTGCTTCCTTTCTTATCTCAGCCACCTTCTTTCTGTAGTAGAGGAATTCCCTGCTATTCTTATCGTGCAAAAACCTGGAGAGGAGTTTTACAGAACAGAGAGTAGAAAATGAGCAATAGGGATGGGTGGGCCCATGCAGCTTCTGAAGACATGGTGTGCAAAAGCAAGCTGGTGAGCAGAGACGCCTTATGGGGCCCAAAAGTAAGTCTCCACATTGTAGCCCCTGGCAATCTCTGGTGTGAATCAAGTGGTATCTGGCCCACGCAAGTAAGCACCCAGCCCCAGTCGGCCTCAGTCACAACCACGGCCTCATAAGAATGTGGGCATGTACTAACGTGTGGCAAGAACATTAAGTACCAGCGGCCTTCCCCTCCCAGAAATACTTACGAAAATGCCGGGTTATCCTTGTAGTTCTCCATAGCTACTTTTTCTAACTCGGGGCCTCCTTCTGCCACAAAGCGGGCCAATTTCTCTATCACTTTCCGAGTCTCGGCTCCCTCTGGGGGTGAAACTTTAAGGAGGCTGTCAGTACTGGGGTTCAACTCACACACCCCACAGTCAACAGGCACACTCTCTCTATGGACCATAAGGACAGAGGGGTGGGGGGAAAAGAGGGTGAAATGCGGAAGGTTGTCGGGAGTCCTGGGTCCATACACAAAAGCACCATGATGAGGGTGAGTCGGTCTAGACATCCTTTGCAAAACACGCAAAGGTGGGGAGAAAAGTGTGTGAGCCTCCCAAAGGCCAAGCCAGTCAACAGGCTGGCAGGGAGATGTTGGAAAACAGAGCCAGCTTCCCCCTTCTTTTTTGGAATGCTCAATTCTTTTATTGACATGATTTAATTCTTTATATTTCAGTACAATATATCCGTTCTCTTTCACCCTTCAAAGATGACAAATTCTTTTTTTAAATATCACTCCAAACTATGATTGAAAGACATGGGTGGGTTTCAATCCAGCGAAATTAATGTCATCACAGAAGCTCCATCTTCCCCTCTGTAGCTGGTGGAGCTTCTTCAGACTGGCTCCTAAGGCCTGCAGGCCTGGCCCCAGGAGTCTCTGCCTGCCTCCTTGCTACCTGCTGGGAAAGGACGCTTCTGGGACATGTCAGACACTTCCTGCCCAGACTGAGGGCCAGCCATTCTCCAGAAGTCCTGGCATCCGTGAGTGATAAAGTGTGTTTCCAGACTAACATCTGGGAGCTAGGGGGGGCTCACTGCGACGGACTTGTTACCTCAGGGCATTTTCAGTGAACAAAAACTAAAAAATATACTTTTGTATTTGTATTGGCCTCTACTTTGAGCCACATGGAACTTGCTTCTGTATTTATTGCTGGCCTGTTTCATACGGCTTGGATCCCTCATACGAGAGCTCCCAGGAGAAATTTCTTGGCATCAGTCAGTGCCTAGGAACGTTTGCTCCTCCTGGCAATGGGGTGAGACACTGAGTCTGTGGCCTCTTTCTCCTTGTTGCTTGTACTGCCAGGAAGCTCGGGAGGAGCTGGGAGAGAGGAGTGGTACAAGGTGTGGACAAGAAGGGCCCGCAAGAAGACCTCTAAGAGGCCTCAGGGACATTCACGCCCACCTTCCCCTTAGCCTCACCCTCCTGTCACTTGCCTGCCAATGACCCTAACCTGGCCACTTTATAAGCGCAGCGGCTTCTCTGAGGTTAAGTCAATAGCAAGCCACAGTAGGTCTCAAGGGCCTTGAGGCACCCACTGTCCCTCCTAAAGAGGCAGTTCCCAGCAGGGTACCACTGGGACCTGCCAGGGCACCTCTCAGAGGAAACGCCACATTCACTGGCTCCATTCTGACTAAAGCTCCGGGGTTTGAGGCTGGCCACTGATCTGCTCAGAGGCAAGGCCTGAAGTCAGCACCTCACCCAGAGCAAGAGGTCTAGAGGCTGTCACAACACGATGGCGTGGTCACGTCAGCCTGTCCTCACTGTGACTGCGCCCGCCATCCTGGAGACCCAGGGCTGGGATCCACGTAGCTCAGGTGGCACCCTGTCTCATTCTGAATACGGACATGGCTGGGCGCACTGGGAGTGCCGCCACCAGCCCCCCTCCCCACCCGCCTCCACCACGGGACCTGAACTGGCTCACCTAAGGCCAATGACCACCCTGCGCTGGGCTGGGGAGTGTACTTCCCAACCCCTATGCTCACACCTGTAGCCCAAACTAGTGGAGACAATTAATCCCCACTGAGGAGCTCCTCTTCCAGACCTGGTGAGGCGTGCACAAGTGCATACTCCCCTGAGAACGCCACCCCGCCATGGAGACCAGCCCCCACGAAAGTGGACAGTGAGCCAAAGAGCCCCCACAGGAAGCCTCCTCCTTCACCTCCCTCATCCTGGGGGGCCTCACTCTGACCCTTGGCTCAGCCTGGAGGCCTGGTGGCAACACCCTGACCACAGCCCCCAGCAACCCACAGCCGGCTGCGCTTTCCCCGGGACCATGGTGCCTGCCTGTGGAGCTGGAAGAGCGGCTGTGGACGGTGGGCAGCAGCCCCTGCACCTTACCTTTGATCTCCAGCCACTGCTCATAGTCCTCCTCGTCGTCCTCATCGGGAGACTGGAAGACACTCGGGCGGCTGGCCACAGGCAGCTGCTTGGCGTGTGTGTAGTTCTTCACCTGGCCCAGCGGGCTACTGATGAGGGGGGGCCTCTTCCCGGTGCGGGGGAGCACACGAGGCGGGGCAGTGGGTGCGCTGGGGGGAGCATCTTGGGATACAAGGAAGGAGACCCACACTCAAGGTCTGTGGTGCAGCTTTCCTTGTCTTCCTGCCTAAATGGCCCCGGGTCCCCCTCGGCTGGGTTCTTTAGCTTCCAGCACAGCACTGGCAGACACTGAGTGCTCAGAAGCACTCCGGGAAGATGCCACCCCCATTACAGATGAGGACCCTTGAGGCTTCGGGAGAAACAATCTACACCCAGCCCAGGCCTCTGCAGGTGGCAGTGCCGCCTCTGGCGGTAGGTGGCTCTGACACCTGTGTCCAGACTAGTGATGCAGCAACTCTTCAGGATAAGACCCGAATCCCTCACGCAGTGTCCACCCACCCACTCTGTCTGTAGCGGGCAGGAACTGGCCTATTTGGGACTCTTCAACCATAACTCACGGCCTGAGACCCTGCAGTGAAGGGCTCTTACAGCCCTTCCTCCCTCTCTGTGGGCAAACCTGGCCTTTTTAGCTGTTAGCTGGGAAACCTGACAAAAGTCCAGAGTCAGCTGTTTCCCCAGTAACTTTCTTATAGTAAACACGAGGCTTGTGGGACTTCCCTGGTGGTCCAGTGGTTCAGAATCCGCCTGCCAATGCAGGAGGCACAGATCCAGTCCCTCCTCTAGGAAGATGCCACAGGCCATGGGCAGTAGCTGGGCCGGTGCCCCACCCACCGAGCCTGTACTCCAGAGCACGTGCGCATGCCCTGCAGCCCCTGACGCCTGAGTGGCCCTGTAGCCTGTGCTCTGCACCAGGAGAAACCCCTGCAACGAGAAGCCTGTGACCCGCAGCTGGAGAGCAGCCTCCACCTGCCGCAACTAGAGAAAGCCCAAGCGCAGCAATGCAGACCCAGAGCAGCCAAAAAGAAACAGACGAGCAAGTGAATGAAAGAAAATTGTTTAAAAAATGAGACTAGTAAAGTGCACAACCATAGTTGTGGGCGGACTCCCACGGGTGGTGACTCTGACACCTGGCGTGTCCCGCGGGGCTCCTGTGGGCCAAGCGGCCCCTCACCACCTACAGAAGGAGGGCCTGTTCCTTGCACTCCGGCTGCCTCTCTAACTCAAGCCACAGTCCCACACAGTCCCGCAGGTGTGCTGGGTTCTGGCCCCTACCGCCCCCTCCTTAAATAGAAACCTGGCTTATCTACCTCTAGTTCTTGTGGGTAAGCACCTAAATGACAGGGTCTGCATTCTCCCCTGGGCACTTCCTGTGAGAACAAGCAGAATGAAGGTGCTCAATGAACAAGGGGTGAGAGGAACGAGGCACGAGGTGGGACTTGCCACTTTCAAGGTACTGAGAACCCTTGGGGGAGAGGGTCACCAGGGGTAACTCTAGGAGCAGGTGACACAGGGCAGGGGGACCGCGCTTACCTGTGCTGGTCTGTGCCTTCTGCAACTTCAGAAACTGCTGCAAGAAGCTGCCGTCGTTGGCAAACTTGTTGGAAACGTTAGAATTCTGTGCGTTTGCAATTCTAGACAGGAGGCAGAGGACAGAGAAGAGAAGCCTGAGAGGAGGGCAGGGTGCACACCTCACCAGCCTCAGTCTCACCCCCACCACTGTGCTCTAAGGGGACCCAAAATGGACCCCCAAAGATGCTGGGGACCCACTGAGTGCAGGGAGCGGCCTCCAGAGAAGTCAGATCGAACAGTCTGGTTCTACTAGTCAATGGGATGCTACCTGAGCTGAAGCTGTCTCTGTCTGCATGTTGACCCTTTGGGTTCAAAGGCTTTCCCAACAAGATGGCTCAGAAGTACCTGCCCTGCTCCCACACAGCACCTGCCATACCTATTAACGAGTCATCCGGGCTTTCGCTGGCTCCCGTATCTGTCCTACCAGCCAATCTGTATGGTTCTCAAAGGCAGGGCCTGTCTCTCTACCTGTGTGTGACCACAGTTCTGGGCTGAGGTCAGTCAGCACTTCTGTGGGTTTCACACGTGTCCAAGAAAACACCCAAAGGAATCTCTTGGTGAGAGAATTAGAAATTTTACACTCTTATTACTTTCTCTCTCTTTCATTTTTACAAAGGGCATGCTTTATCTTTTTAAAGACTTTCTTTTAATGTGGACCATTTTCACAGTCTTTACTGAACCTGTAAAATATTACTTCTGTTTTACGTTTTTGGCTCTTTGGCCACAGGGCAAGTGGGATCTCGGTTCCCCAATCAGGGATCAAACCTGCACTCCGTGCACTGGGAGGTGAAGTCATACCCACTGGATCACCAGAGAAGTCCCAAGTGTTTTACTTTGAAAAAGAAAATGTATTTTTAACGAAACACAAAAGCAAATCCTTATCATAAGAGATAGGGGGCTTCCCCCGTGGCTCAGTGGTAAAGAATCCACTTGCCATTGAAAGGAGACACAGAAGATGCAGGCTCAGATCCCTGGGTCAGGAAGAGCGCCAGAAAAAGAAACGGCAGCCCACTCCAGAGTTCTTGCCTGGAGAACCCCAGGGACGGAGAAGCCTTGCAGGCCTCAGCCCACAGGGTCACAAAGAGGGGGATGCAACTGAGCAAAATGTGATGGAGGCTATTACGAGCAAATGAGAATCTGGAAAAAAAAACCAAATATAGAAAGCAAGGAGAAAACCCCCCAAAAGTCTCCTCACCCCTCAAGAGCCAACAGTTTGGTATACTTCTTTGATTTATCCTTAATTAGAAATAGAAGGAAATAAAGCTGTGACCACAGTTATGTCTTCTACTTCTTTTACCTTTTACTACAACATACTGTCTTGCTCCAGCCTCAGGAACACCTCACATGCGCTTTCAGAGCCACGCCCATCATGCAGACACACTCAATAACTGATAAAAGCTCAAGGAGCCCACAGGTCTGAATTTTTTCCTTTAAAATAAAGTTCTAGCCTCCTAGAAATCTGTTTTAAAGAAATAAAAGAGGAAAAAAAATAAGTCAACAAGGGGCACTGGTTAAATGAACTACAGGACAGCCACAGGGCAGATGGATTGGTCCTGGGAAGCTAGAGTCTCACAGAACCACCAAGCACGACGATAAGTGAAAAACAAAAAGGCAAAGTGCAAAACAATATCTGCAGCATGGTCCTACTTATGCCAACATATACTTGACTGAAAAAGTTTACAAAAATCCATCAAAAAGCAACCAGCTCTTGCCTGTGAGCTGCAGGGTTACAATGATTTTATTTTTCCCTCTACTTCCCAGTTTTTCTACCACATATATGCGTTATCTTTAAAGTTAAAAGAGAGCGAAGACGACAAAAGTTGTTTTACGTGAAAGAAAGATCCACTGATAGCCAGCCTTGGCCTTAAAACAAGCAGAGCCTTCTGGTGGCCCTGGCCCTGTCCTCACGCTGTGTACACCTCCCCCAGGAGGGACAGGAAGAGGCAGGGACAATGAAAGACAGGAGAACACTTTGGAGGGAATTCCCGGGCAGTCAAGTGGCCAGGACCCTGCGCGTTCACTGCCGAGGGCCCAGGTTCAATGCCTGACTGGGTAACTAAGGTTGCACAAGCTACACGATGGGCTTAAAAAAAACTAAACAAAGCCACTGTGGGGCAGCAGCACACCAGCAACTGAATCCCACATGAAAACCACCCGTAACAACAGGGGGTATCACACAGGCGGTGAATGATGGCTCTCGATGACACATAAACAACACATGGTCCATTCACACAGTGGAATATTATTCAGTCAAAAAAAAGAGAGAGAATGAAGTCCTGACACAGCTACAAAGTGATGAACCTTAAACACATTACGTCCAGTGAAAGAAGCCAGACACAAAAGGCCAGGTATTGCATGAGACACCTAAAATAGGTAAATCCGCACAGACAGCAGATGAGTCATTGTTAGGAAGAGTCTCTCCCTTGGGGAGAAGCCACGGACTCTTAGAAAATGTGGGCGCTGGAACGAAGCTTCAGTGCGGGACTAACATGCTCATGGGCTTCCCTGGTGGCTCAGTGGCAAAGAATCCACCTGCAGGAGACACAGGTTCGATCCCTGGGTTGGGAAGATCCCCTGGCAAAGGAAATGGCAGCCCACTCCAGTATTCTTGCCTGGGAAATTCCATGGACAGAGGAGGATGGTGGGCACAGTCCATGGGGTCACAAAAGAGTTGAACATGATTTAGTGATTGAACAACATGCTCCACATTTCAGACCACAGAGGAAGGGACTTGTCTTTCCGTCAGTCTCCAGCATGGAGATCTTGTCACCCTGATCATATCACTGCTGCTCAAAACTCCTGGGTGCCTAAAGAGTTTTTCAGAACAGTCAGGAGGAAACCCGGCTGAAACTACCTCTCACCTGACTCAGAAACAGCCCCTTTGGTGCGGCAGCTTGGGTTGCCTGACACACGGGCTCACCTCCCTTTCTGGCCTTTGCAGTCCTTTCCTGCTTCCTCAAAGGGCTGGCTCTGCCTGGGCCTTCAGAATACAGTCTCTTCTGCGTCTGGGAGCACAATGCCTTGTGTTACCTACCATCAGCTCAGGTGTGTAACTGGGACTCCTCCTTGCTAGTAGGCTGTGAGCCCCATAAGGGCAGAGATGGAATCCGGGTTTCTGCTTCGGGCTATACTTATGGGCCCTGGCCCACAAATGGTCAGCGGTAAGTAACTACACAGTGAAAGAGGTGGCAGCCATCCTCTGGGATCCCATACACCCGGTGTTTCTCTCCTGTCACACTGAGCCTCCTAAAAGAGTGTACCTGTGTCCCTCCTTGCATCATCAGGTTGGAGTCAGATGCCGCAACATCTCAACTGCTCTCACAAGCAAAACCCTCTGCTGGTGACCTTCTAAGACCCTAACCCAGCTTCAGGGTAGACTTACTCGCCAGGATGTGGGGGCTGAGGGCTGGCCACCTGATTCTGCTTGGCCTTCTGCTCCATTCTGGCTTCAATTTCCCGTTTCTTCTGAGCAATGAGCTCCTCTTGGTGAAGGATATTCATGTTCATTTTTCCAGACTTGGGAGGAGCAACCCCAAACCACCGGTTAGCCTTTCCTGGGGAGAGAAAAGAAAAACATCAGAAATCACCTTTGCTCTGAATAAATACAAATGACCAACAGGTACGTGAAAAGATGCTCAACACTGCTAATTATGAGAGAAATGAAAAGCGAAACTACAGCAAGGTACTGCCCACACCACTCAGAATGACCATCACTAAAAAGTCTACAGAAAACAAACATTAGAGAGGGTGTGGAGAAAAGGAACCCTTCCTAGACTGTTGGTGAGAATGAAAGCTGGTGCAGCCATTATGGAAAACAGTATGGAGGTTCCTCAGAAAACTAGAAATACGCTCTGGCAATAACACTCCCAGGCATGTATCGAGATAAAACTATACTTCAAAGAGACACATGAACTCCTATGTTCATAACAGCACCATTCACAATAGCCAAGCCACAGAAACAACCTTAAATGCCCACAAAGTTGTCATACATGTATGTGTACAATGGAACATTACTCAGCCATAAAAAACAGTAAGATAATGCCATCTGCAGCAACATGGATACAACCAGAGGTTATCATTCTGAGTGAAGGAAGTCAGAAAGACAAGGACCATATGGTATCACTTCTACTTGGAATCTAAAATATGGCAGAAGTGCACCTGTCTATAAAACAGAATCAGGGACATAGAGAATAGACTGGGGTTTGGATTCGGAGTTTGGGGTTAGCAGATGCAAACTCGTAAATACAGAGCACATAAACAACAAGGTCCTACTGTACAGCACAGGCAAGAGTATTCATATCCTGTGATATATCATAACGCAAAAGAACATGGAAGAGAATGTATACATATACGTATAACTGAATCACTATGCTGTACAGCAATAATAAACACAACATTGCAATTCAACTAGACTTCAATAAAAAATACATTAAAAAAAAAACAAAGAAACAAACAGATCACCTTAGCTCCACTAACACGCCCAGCAGCTGCTACATGGTGCGGCCCAGGTGTTGCTACCTGCAGCAACTGGCATTCAGACTGACATTCATTCACATTCACACATCTGTTCATTTATTTAGCAAGCATTTACTGAGTTATGCACCGGGTGCTGTACTTGGTGCTAAACAAGACAGATGGAGCTCTGCTCCAGTGTGATTCACCTCTGGCTGAGGATACAACAGACTTATAACAACAAAGTAGTTGCAAAATAGTAAGAGCTCTCTGCTGGGAAAAAACAGAACGAAAAATGGTGAGAAGGAATAACAGAGGAACACCTACAGAGGTAAGGCAGCCAGAAAACAGCCCTTAGAAGAGGGGACATTTAAGTTAAAACCAGAAACATAAAGGGCCGGCTTCCTGAAAAGCCACATGGGGACTGATCTGGGCAGAGCAAGAAGCAGAGGTAAAAGCCCAAGGGACCAGCAAGGGTCCAATGTGATCAGAATGGACAGTTTCAGGGGTGGGCCTCGTAGGGAGTGGTGGGAGAAGATAGGGAGTATGAGTTTTACTTAAAGGGCTTTAAGAAGCCACAGGGGAGTATTAAGCTGATAAGAGTATTAAGCTGATAAGATCCAATTGGTACTTTTATTTGTAAGATCATTCCAGCTACTGATTGGACAGAGTAAGGAGACAACCAGCAGGTTTACTGGCTGTAAGCAAAAGATGATGGTATCTTCAGACAAGGGTGGTAGTTGTGGAGATAGAAAAGCCACCTTGACGGTTCCCATGGGGCTCAAAATAAAACCCAAACTCTGAAAGCTGATTTTGAAAACCCTGCCAGAGATAACCCCTTTCCCACTTCCAGTTCATCCCTGATATTCCTCAAAATAACAAACCCTCAAGACCTTTGCACTTGCTGTCCCTCTCTCCATGGAAGGCTCTGCCTTCCAATAGTTGGCACCTTCTCATCTCAAATGTCTTCTGCTCAAAAAGGCCTTCCTTGACCACTCCATCTCAGCAGCCTGCATTTCCACTCTCTCAAGTCACTATAACTAACTCTCTGTAAATATTAACTGCTTGTGCATTGTATGATGCCTCGGTAAAACTAACCTTCAGTAAGACACGACCCCATTTTGGATACCACTGCATCCTCCGCAACTAACACTGTGCCTAGCACATAAAGTATATCTGTTAAATGCATCCCAGTCTAGGGGCGCCAGAACTGGGAGAGAGGGAGGGGCAAGGTTTATGGTAAAAGCGGGGCTCTAAAGACCCAGGAAAACGTGTACAAGGAGTCAGAGTGCAGTTTGGAAAAGCAGCTTTTCCAGAAAGTGGGATAGAGGCAAGGAAGGAGCTTAGTAGAAGAGAGGCGCGCAGAAGAGCCGAAGGTTGCCGCTGGCTCGAGGAGCGGATCTTGGAGCAGCCCTTAAGGCGGTCAGCTCGGAAAGCAGGCTCAGGGCAGATAACCGTGGCAGTCTTTGAGGAAAGCCTGGCGTCCTCACCAAACCAGCGGTGGGGGCGGGGAGGATCTGTCTCTTATACACATCTACAGGAAAACGTGTACAAGGAGTCAGAGTGCAGTTTGGAAAAGCAGCTTTTCCAGAAAGTGGGATAGAGGCAAGGAAGGAGCTTAGTAGAAGAGAGGCGCGCAGAAGAGCCGAAGGTTGCCGCTGGCTCGAGGAGCGGATCTTGGAGCAGCCCTTAAGGCGGTCAGCTCGGAAAGCAGGCTCAGGGCAGATAACCGTGGCAGTCTTTGAGGAAAGCCTGGCGTCCTCACCAAACCAGCGGTGGGGGCGGGGAGGATAACTGGGTCGGGGGAGGGGGGGTGGTCCCAGGAGACTGGGGTGGTGCAAAAGCCACCTCTTCCAGACGCCCGGAGGCTGAGGCTAAGGGCCAACGGGTTGAGGTAGGCCCGATGGGATGGCGAAGCAAAGACGCGTAGCCGGAGGACCCGGGCGGACGCTTGAGGGTAGGCGGGGGCTGTTACCTGCAACATCCCGGTTGTCCATCTTGAGACTCATCCAATCCCACAATGCTCCGGCGCCACCGGAGTGGGGGGGGCCTGTTATAGTGCGCGTGGCCTGATGGGAGATGTAGTCCGCCTCGGCAAGCCAAAGCCCTACCATTGCTTGGACATCTGGAGTCTTCCCCCCAGGAATGCAAACCTCAGCCCACCGGCAACCTCTGGTCTCAGTTACGCGGACCAGAGAATGTTGCCTTGTCTCAGACCTTCCCGGAGCTGCAGCCACTTCAAACACAAACTACATATTCCAGGATGCTTTGTGCAGCAGCTCTCGCGAGAAGGGCGAGGAGCTCCGGCCCCGCCCCCACGCGCCTGTTTCCGCCTCCCTGTGGCGGCGGCTTGTTGTTGTGGAGGCTAAAATGGCGGCTCAGGCTGCGGCGGCGGCTCAGGCTGCGGCGGCCCAGGCAGCGCAGGCCGAGGCGGCTGAGTCGTGGTACCTCGCGCTCTTGGGCTTTGCCGAGCACTTCCGCACTTCCAGCCCGCCCAAGATCCGCCTGTGCGTGCACTGCTTGCAGGCCGTATTCCCCTTCAAGCCGCCTCAGCGCATTGAGGCCCGAACACATCTGCAGCTCGGCTCGGTGCTCTACCACCACACCAAGAACAGCGAGCAGGCGCGCAGCCACCTGGAGAAGGCGGTGAGCGTGGGCTGGGCCGCGAGGGAGGAGGCGCGAGTTCCTTTCCGGGCTTGAGCTGACGGGCCGTGACCCTGGCGGGCGGGGGCCGCCGCCGGGCCGCTCCTCTGGAACCTGGGGCGTGACTTCCGCACGAGCAGCAAGACCCCCAAAGCTGTTAGCCTCTCAGGGGATCCGAGGGCCCCGCCTCGTGCCTTACTCGGTATCTCCGGTGACAGCCAGAGGCCTAGGACTCGGGATAGGGGAGGGTCCAGGTAACCCCAGGTAACAACAGTCCAGGCATCCTTTGGGAATCTGAAATTTGGCTTCCGAGGAAATCTAGGAAGGTCTCGCCCAGGACATGGAAGTCTGAGGACTTCCAGACGGAAGATACTGTGCCCCCATCAGTGATGAGGGGAGTCATAGGCGGGAGGCAGACTCTAGAGAAGGTTTGACGTCTTGAAAAAAGCAGAGCTGAGGGTTGCGGGGTCTGGATTCCAGGGCTCAGCACTCCTGCTTTCTCCACAACTACCTGTGACTTCTCTTCCTCCACCATCCACTGGTCCATCCCCTTCAGAGGGCAGGCCCCCATCTTCCCACGATGCCTTGTGTTTTTGGTGCCCCGAAGAATGTGAGAAAGTGGCCGACCCTCTGCCCTCTGGGGCTGTGGAATTGTTCCTTTCAGGGCAACACTGTGCTCCTGACAGACAGTGTTTCCATTTGCCATTTACTCAGCTTTATTCAGCTTAGAGGAGAGACTTCTTGAGTAGAATCAATGACCATGTAAAAAATGTCTTGATCCGAGGTAAATCTGAATTCACCTGTGGCTAGTAACAAGTTGCCTTGGGGAAGATAATCAGATCTGTGTTTTGCAGACTGTAGAGTTAGAAGGGGCTTTTGTCCTTGATTGAGCCACTTCCTTGTGTAAGGAGTGAGGCAGTATGGGCCCTGAGAGGTGAAGTGATTTGCCCAAAGCCACACAGCAAGTTATTAACAGAACTGGTTTCACAGGTAGGCTCAAGACCACCAGGGTGGATGCCACGACATTAAGTCATCATTTTTGTGAAGTTTGTTTCTTCCATTCATTCAGCAGGTTAGGGTTGGGTACCAAGCCCTGTTCTAGGTGCCGGGGGTCAGCAGTGACTAATAAGACAGTCCCCCTGCCCACATAAGTTTGTGTTTTTGTGAGGGAGACAATGAATATGTCGTAAAAGATTAGACAGTGATCGAAGAACCATTAAACATGTGGACCAGGGTGAAGGTTGGAGTTGACAGGGAGCTATTTTTGGCAAAGGTAATCACGGAGTCTCTATTTGTGGGAGTGACGTTTGAACAGAGGCCTGAATGAGGTGGAAGAGGCAAGCCTTGAAAACTGCTCCAGATTTCATGTCAATCCCTAGAAGTACCCTAGTTGTCCGTGACTAGTTGATATCAGGGTTTCTCCTAGACAGCAGTGAGGCCGAGAGCAAATGAAGTGTCAGGCTTTGTTGGGTGTATGAAGGGTGGAGGCTGTGACTGCCCAGGCCTGGCAGCCCAGGGCCTTCAATAGGATGCTAGTTATAAAGCTGTCCCTTCTCTCAGTTAACAACAAATCTTGCCACCTCCTTTGTCTGGTCTCCAGCCCATTCAGCCTGTTTTTTTTTTTTTTTTCCCGTTTCTTTTCTTTTTTTAATTGAAATATTAAGGGATTAAAAAATTTTTTGTTTGGCCACGCTGTGCAGCTTGTAGGATCTTAGTTTCCCAACCAAGGGTTCAATCCCAACTGGATTGAACCCAGGCCACAATTTAGTGAAAGCACTGAGGATTCCCAGTTGAAATGTAGTTGACACAACAATACAATAAATCCCCAACATACCAATGAGGTCCGTTCTAAGAGCACATTCACAGGTCCAACTTATTCTAAGTCCAACAAAGTTAGCCTAGGCACCCAGTTAACACAATCGACTGTATAGTACTGTACTAACAGGTTTATAGTACTTTAAAACAAGTACTATACAAATACTATAACATAAACAGACACACACGAAAACTAGTTTTAATCTTATAGTACAGTACCTTGAAAAGAGGGTAGCACAGTACAAGCTGGCATACAGGGCCTGGCAGCCGTGCCACCTGCCTCAGCCCTGCTTCTATACTGGCTTCTGAACATCCTGGGCTTGAAATAGAGACACTGTGCTCTATACACAGGAGCGCAACCACTTGTAGAGGGGTGCACTCACGTGATAGAGTACGCCAGACAGGTGACCCAGCTTCTGAGAGTGGACACATGAACACGCAATCACATCTTTGGAAGTCGCAACTTGAAGGTTTCGTTTGTAGGCGGCTTACTGTATTATGTTAGTTTCAGGTATATTATGTAGAGCTTTGACATTTGCATGCATTGTGGAATGATCTCCATAATAAGTTTAGGAACCATCTGACCTCATATAGTTACTGCAATATTATATGGACCATATTCTTTATGCTGTGTATTACATCTCTATTGAGTTGCTTGTTTCATAACTGGAGGTTTGTACTTCTTAACCACTACCAGCTATTTTGCCCATCTGGCATCTGTTGTTTATTCTCTGTATATATTAGTGTGTTTTCATTTTGTTTTTTAGATTCCATATATAAATGAGATCATGCAGTATTTATTTTTCTTTGTCTGGCTTATTTGACTTAGCATAATACTTTCTAAATCCATTTATGTTGTCACAAGTGGCAAGATTTCATATTTTCTTTTAAAGGTTTTTTTTATTTGATGTGGACCTTTAAAAGAATTATTTATTTATTGTCTGTGCTGGGTCTTTGTTGCTGCTAGCAGGCTTTCTCTAGTTGTGGCAAGCAGGGGCTACTCCTTAGCTTTGGTGCATGGGCTTCTAATTGCTGTGACTTCTCTTGTTGCAGAACATGGGCTCTAAGACATGCAGGCTTCATTTGTGGCGCATGGGCTCAGCAGTTGTGGTGCATGGGCTCAGCAGTTGTGGCGCATGGGCTTAGTTGCCCATGGCATGTGGAATCTTCACAGACCAGGGATTGAACTCATGTCCCTTGCATTGGCAGACGGATTCTTAGCCACTGGGCCACCAGGGAAATCCAAGATTTCATTATATTAATGGCTGATTAATATTACCTTGTATGGTAGCCATTCCCTTCTCCAGAGGATCTTCCTAACCCAGGCATTGAACCTGAGTCTCATGCATTGCAGGCAGATTTTTTACTGTCTAAGCCACCAGGGAAGCCCCCAGTATGACCTTATATGTGTGTGGTGGTGGTGAAGTCGCTCAGTCGTGTCTGACTCTTTGCGACCCTGTGGACTGTAACCTACTAGGCTTCTCTGTCCATGGGATTCTCCAGGCAAGAATATTGGAATGGATTGCCATTTCCTTCTCCAGGGGATCCTCCTGACTACCTCGTTGTTTTTATCCATCAATGGACACTTAGATTGCTTCTGTATCTTACCTATTGTATTAATAAATAATGTTGCAGTGAACAGTGGTGTGCATATTTACTTTTTAGTGTTTTTGTTTTTATCAGGTAAATACCCAAAAAGTAAAACTGCTGAATTCTGTGGTAATTCTATTTTTGATTTTTTTTAGGAACTTCCATACTGTTTTCCACAGTGGCTGCATGAATAAACAGTCCTACCAATAGTACCCAAGGGTCCCGTTTTCTCCACATTCTGACCAGCACTTGTTATTTGTTGTCTTTTTGATGTTAGCCATTCTGACAGATGTGAGGCAGTATCTCACCATGATTTTTGATTTGCATTTACCTGATAATTACTGTCTTTTCATGGCCACCTGTATGAATTATTTGGGAAAATGTCTCTTTAGGTCCTTCATCCATTTTTTAATTGGATTGTTTGTTTTTTTTGATGTTCAGTTGTAAGAGGATTATTGTATATTTTGGATATTAACCTCTTACTGGATATATCATTTGCAAATACAGTTGACCTTCCATATCAGCAGGTTTCACATCTTTGGATTCAACCAACCAAGGATATAAGGGCTGATTGTATTCATTGTATGAATTACGTTGATGCAAATGTAATTATGGTTTTGCACCATGAATTTTAAATCATTATATCTAGGCTCAAACACATTTTTATTAATCAAAATAGAAACCACTACAATCAACACATTTTTGCCAACAAAAAATCAATTTGTTTATTCCTATAGTATAAAAATCCATGCTTCGAGATTTGACAAACTCTTGAAAAACATTTTATGCCTCCTGCTGGTTGTGGAAGCATTTTCCATGCAAAAAGTTGTTGAGATGCTTGAAGAATTGGTAGTCGGTTGAAAATGGTGAATATGGCAGATGAGGCAAAACTTCATAGCCCAGTTGTTGAACTTTTGAAGCATTGGTTGTGCAACATGCAGTTGGTTGGTGTCATGGAGAAGAATTTCTGTTGACCTATCTTTTTTTGCTAGAAGATAGAAGCCCTTTCTGTTGACCAATGCCAGCTGCAGTTTTCAGTGCATCTCATCGATTTGCTGAGCATACTTCTCAGCAAATGTAATGGTTTCGGTGGGATCCATGAAGCTGTGGTGGATCAGACGGGCCACAGACCACCAAAACAGTGACCACGACCTTTTTTAAGGTACAAGTTTGGCTTCGGGAAGTACTTCTCAGTCTAGCCACTGAGCTTGTCACTGCTGGTTGTGGTATACAGTCCACTTTTCATCACATGTCACAGTCCGACTGAGAAATGGTTTGTTGTTGCATAGAAAAAGAGAAGACGACACTTCACAATGAGTTTTTTTAAATTTCTGGTCAGCTCATGAGGCACTCATTTACTGAGCTTTTTCACCCTTCCAATTTGCTTCAAATGCCAAATGACCACAAATGGTTAACGTTGAGTTCTTCTTGTATAGTTTGTAAGAGGATCAGCTTTGATGATGGCTCTCAGTTGTCATTGTCAACTTCTGATGGCTGGCCACTACTCTTCTCATCTTTAAGGCTCTCGTCTCCTTTGCAAAACTTCCTGAACCCCACTGCACTGTACATTCATTAGTAGCTCCTAGGCCAAATGCATTGTTGATGTTGCGAGTTGTCTCCACTGCCTTATGACCTATTTTGAACTCAAATGAGAAAATTGCTTGAAATTGCTTTTTGTCAACCATTTACATAGTTTAAAATAGATATAAAATAAACAAGTAAGCCAAAAAAAAAGCGAGAATGTGCATTAAAATGATGTATAACATAAGTACATTTATTTAGAATTTATTCCAATATCAAATGGCAAGTTTCAGCAATGCAAAAATATCATTACTTTTGCACCAACCGAAGCAACAGTTAGAACTGGACATGGAACAGCAGACTGGTTCCAAATAGGAAAATGAGTACGTGAAGGCTGTATATTGTCACCCTGCTTGTTTAACTTCTGTGCAAAGTACATCATGAGAAATGCTGGGCTGGAAGAAGCACAAGCTGGAATCAAGATTGCTGGGAGAAATATCAATAACCTCGGATATGCAGATGACACCACCCTTATGGCAGAAAGTGAAGAGGAACTAAAAAGCCTCTTGATGAAAGTGAAAGTGGAGAGTGAAAAAGTTGGATTAAAGCTCAACATTCAGAAAACGAAGATCATGACATCTGGTCCCATCACTTCATGGGAAATAGATGGAGAAACAGCGGAAACAGTGTCGGACTTTATTTTTTGGGGCTCCAAAATCACTGCAGATGGTGACTGCAGCCATGAAATTAAAAGACGCTTACTCCTCGGAAGAAAAGTTATGACCAACCTAGATAGCATATTGAAAAGCAGAGACATTACTTTGCCAACAAAAGTCCGTCTAAGGCTGTGGTTTTTCCAGTGGTCATGTATGGATGTGAGAGTTGGACTGTGAAGAAAGCTGAGTGCGTAGGAATTGATGCTTTTAAACTGTGGTGTTGGAGAAGACTCTTGAGAGTCCCTTGGACTGCAAGGAGTTCCAACCAGTCCATTCTAAAGGAGATCAGTCCTGGGTGTTCTTTGGAAGGAATGATGCTAAAGCTGAAACTCCAGTACTTTGGCCACCTCCTGCGAAGATTGGCTCATTGGAAAAGACTCTGATGTTGGGAGGGATTGGGGGCAGGAGAAGAAGGGGACGACAGAATGAGATGGCTGGATGGCATCATGGACTCGATGGACGTGAGTCTGAGTGAGCTCCGGGAGTTGGTGATGGACAGGGAGGCCTGGCGTGCTGCAATTCATGGGGTCGCAAGAAGTCGGACATGACTAAGTGACTGAACTGAACTGAGTATGTCATTTCATACAAGGAGCTTGAATCTAGATATTTCTCCAAAGAAGATACACAAATGGCTTCTAGTCACATGGGAAGTTGCTCAACAACGCTAATTATTAGAGAAATGCAAATCAAAACTTCAGTGAGGTATCACCTCACATCAGTCAGAAAGAGAATCATCAAAAAAATCTATGAATAATTTTTTTAAAAGTCTGTGAATAATAAATGCTAGGGCATGTGTTGAGAAAAGGAAATCTTGCTACGTTGTTGGTGGAAATGTAAATTGGTGCAGTCACTCTGGGTAACAGTATGGAGGTTCCTTAAAATTGAGTTGTCATATGCACCAGAAGTCCCACTCTTGGGCATATATCTGGAAAAGATAAAAACTCATTCAAAAAAATAACATGTGCCAGAAGTTTATAGCAGCACTATTTATAATAGCCAAGACATGGAAGCATCCTAAATGTCCATTGATAGATGAATGGATGAAGAAGATGTAGTATAGGTATATATAATGGAATATCAGTCAACCATAAAAAAGAATGAAATCATAGCATTTGCAGCAATATGGCTAGACCTAGAGATTATCATGCTCATACTGAGTGAAGTAAGTCAGGCAAAGACAAATATCATGTGAGATCACTTACATGTGGAAACTAAAATATGATACAGATGAACTTTTTTCAAATAGACTCACAGACAGAAAACAATGTTACAGTTACCAAGGAGGGATGGGGTAGGAGAAAGGTAAATTAGGAGTTTGGCATTATCAGATACAAAGTACTATATGTGAAATAGATAACCAACAAATCCCTACTGTATAGCACAGGGAGCTATATTCAATATCCTATAATAAGCCATAATGGAAAAGAATATGAAAAAAATGATATATGTTAAGCTGAATCATTTTGATGTGTACCAGAAACTAGCACAACACTGTAAATCAACTATACTTAAAAAATAAAAATATATAAGGGCTTGAGGATCTGTGGATTTTGATATCCTCAAAGACTCCTGGAATCAATCCCCTGAGGACAACTGTATCTTCTCCCGTTCAGTAAGGTGCCTTTTTGTTTTGTTAATATTTTTCCTTTGCTATGTAAAAATAGCTTTATAGTTTGGTGTAGTTCCACAAACTGTGGAAAAATTCTTATAGAGATGGGAATACCAGACCACCTGACCTGCCTCCTGAGAAATCTGTATGCAGGTCAAGAAGCAACAGTTAGAACTGCATATGGAACAGACTGGTCCAAATAGGGAAAGGAGTATGTCAGGTCTATAAATTGTCACCCTGCTTATTTAACTTATATGCAGAATACATCATGCAAAATTCTGGGCTTGATGAAGCACAAGCTGGAATCAAGATTGCCAGGAGAAATATCAATAACCTCAGATATGCAGATAACTCCACCCTTGTGGCAGAAAGCGAAGAAGAACTAAAGAGCCTCTTGATAAAAGAGAGAAGTGAAAATGTTGGCTTAAAACTCAACATTCAAAAAACTAAGATCATGGCATCCAGTCTGATCACTTCATGGCACATAGATGGGGAAACAGTGGAAACAATGAGTGACTATTTTGGAGGGGCTCCAAAATCATTGCAGATGGTAACTACAGCCATGAAATTAAAAGATGCTTGCTCCTTGGAAGACCAACCTAGACAGCATATTAAAAAGCAGAGACATTACTTTGCCAACAAAGGTCCATCTAGTCAAAGCTATGGTTTTTCCTGTGGTTATGTATGGATGTGAGAGTTGGACTATGAAGAAAGCTGAGTGCCAAAGAATTGATGCTTTTGACCTGAGGTGTTGGAGAAGACTCTTGAGAGTCCCTTAGACGGCAAGATCCAACCAGTCAATCCTAAAGGAAATCAGTCCTGAATATTCATTGGAAGGACTGATGTGAAGCTCCAATACTTTGGCTACCTGATACAAAGAACTGACTCACTGGAAAAGACCTTGATGCTGGGAAAGATTGAGGGCAGGAGGAGAAGGGGGTGACAGAAGATGAGATGGTTGGATGGCATCACTGATTTGGTAGACATGAGTTTGAGCAGTCTCTGGGAGTTGGTGATGGACAAGGAAGCCTGGCATACTGCAGTCCATTGGGTTGCAAAGAGTCAGACACAACTGAGCTGGGTCCCATTTGTTTATTTTTCCTTCTGTTTCCCTTGCCTGAGGAAACATCCAAAAAATACTGCTAAGTTTTTGATATCAGAGAGTATATTGCCTATGTTTTCTTCTAGAACTGTATGGTTTCAGGTCTAAAATTCAAGTCTTTCATTTTGAGTTTATTTTTTTTATGTAGAGTGAGAAAGTAGTCCAGTTTCTTTTTCTTATGGCTGTCCAGTTTTCTTAATACCACGTATAGAAGAAGCTGTCTTTTCTCACCAGTTTGTATTCTTCCCTCTTTTCTCATAGACTAATTGGCTGTGTAAGTGTGGGTTTATTTCTGGCTTGTCTCTTTTCCATTGACCTATGAATCTTTTTGTGTGGATACCATATTGCTTATTACTGTAGGTTTGTAGTATAATTTGAAATCATGGTGCACGATATCTCCAGCTGTCTTGTTCTCTCAAGATTACTTTGGCTATTCGGGGTCTTCTGTGTTTTCATACAATTAAAAAAATATATTTTTGGCTGAGCTGGATCTTCATTGCTGTGCGGGCTTTTTTCTAGTTGTGGAGAGATGGGGCTGCTATTCTCTAGTTGTGGTCCATGGGCTTCTCACTTTGGTGGCTTCTCTTGTTGCAGAGCACAGACTGTAAGGCATGCAGGCTTCCGTAGTTGCAGCACATGAACTCACTAGTTGCAGCTTCCACGCTCTAGAACACAGGCTCAATAGCTGTGGCACACGGACTTAGTTATTTCAAGGCATGTGGGATCTTCCTGGACCAGAGATTGAACCTTTGTCTCCTGCATTGGCAGGCACATTATTTACCTCTGAGCCACTGGAGAAGGCCCCATACAGTTTTTAGAATTATTTGTTGTAGTCTGTGAAAAATGCCACTGGTATTTTGAAACGGATTGCATTGAATCTGTAGATTGACTTGGGCCGTATGCTCATTTAACAATATCAGTTCTCCCAATTCACAAGCACAGTATAGTTTCCATTCATTTCTGTAGTCTTCAGTTTCTTTCACTGAATGTCTTAGTTTTCAACGTGCAAGTCTTTTACTTCCTTGTTTAGATTTATTCCTAGCTATTTTATTCTTTTTGATACAACTGTAAGTGGTATTGTGTTCTTAATTTCTTTTTTTGATCATTACTTAATATATGGGAACACAATATATTTCTGTATGTTAATTTTGTATCCTGCAACTTTACTGAATTCATTTATTAGTTCTAATATTTTTTGATGGCATCTCTAGGATTTTCTGTATATTGTATCAAGTCATGTGCAAACAGTGACAGCTTTACTTCTTTCCATTCAGCCTGTTTCTAGCAGTGGTTCATAGTTATTGTATATATCATCCTTATCATCTTTTTGCCCACTCCGTGCTACTGAGGGGAAGGAACCATGCCTTAGATTGCTTCTTTGTAGCTGCTTTGCTTTTGGACCTGTAATTTAAATTCTTACCCTTGTGGAGAGTTTTCCCTTGATTTTATAGAACCCTAAATCTTATAGGGTCTTCCACAGAGCCATAATGTAACTTCTGTAGCTCACTGTCATTATATTGGAAATAAATCCCTTTATCTGTCAGGTGCATCCCCAGCTGAAAGCTTGTCCAGGTTTCAGGTAAAATGCCATTCTCTGTACTGTTCTCTTTCTGTGTTTTTTTTGTTTGTTTGTTTTTTTTACAGTTTTATTTATTTTTGGCTGTGCTGGGTCTTCATTGCTGTGTGGGCTTTTTTTCTAGTTGCAGAGAGTGGGAGCTACTCTCTGCTGCAGTGTGTGGGCTTCTCGTTGCTGTGGCCTCTCTTTCTGCGGAACACAGGCTCTAGGGTGTGTGGACTCAGTAGTTGAGGTTCCCAGGCTCTCGAGCACGGGCTCAATAGCTGTGCCTGAGGCATGTGGGATCATCCCCGACCTGGGATCGAGCCCATGTCTCCTGCGTTGGCAGGCAGATTCTTCACAGGAGCCATCAGGGAGGCCCTCTGTGGTTGTTTCTGATGTCCCTTTGCATCACATTGCAAGCATGCTTTCTTTAAACTTTATTCTTTTTAATTGTGCGTTTTTTCCAAATCAGGAAGCTGTCAGCTTTTTTCTTTCTTTTCATTCTGTACTAGGCAAAGAATCATATGTGTATTATAGGTAAAAATTTTATTGATCTCTAAACTTGGTACCACATTTATCTTTCTTATGTATTATTTTCATCATCTTTTGCTTTCCGTATAAGAGACTAACTTGTTTGTGTGTGTGTGTATATGTTTCGATTATTATTTCTGTTTCCTCCACTGTGTTTGTAAGCTTTCCAGAAGGAATGTGTAATAAACTCACCCATATGTTTCATCAGTTCATTCGTTAAGAGTTCCAAGGCGTGGAGGGTGTTTCACTCTATCCTTTGCAACTGTATCCAAATTGCAGCCGTTGGTTTCTGAGGGGTCCCTGCCTCTATAGGCCTTTGGATGACCTACTGGCTTTCTCAGTCCCTGGGTCTGCTCAGCAGACCGTAACTATTAGGGTACACAACAGGACACTGCACCTGAGAACCTTCCCTTTTTGATTGTGATATGGCAGTGATGTGGATGTTTCAACAGAATTCCTGACTCCCCAGGGACTTAACTAAATTGTTCGTGATTATAAGGGATGTTGCTTTACCCAGAAATCTCTTGCCTACATAATTTATGAAGTCATTTCTGCAGATTCTGTCAGATTTTGTGCTTTTTCATTTCATTTTTGCCTTCTTATCTTTGTTCTTGCTGCACACCTCTTCCTCTGTGAATTTTCACTCTTATCTTATATTCACTGTTTTTCAAGCAGACAGTTCCATTTGTAGACAGTTCTGTTTCAGTCATTTGTGCTTCCACTGGAATTGAGAATCTTCATTTCTGTATTTAGATGTGTCTATTTTCCCCTTAACTTTTTTACTTTTGATTATATTACTTTTTATCTTTTGACGTGGAACATACATCATTATCCTTATACATTGCTGATCTGAAAGCTGCAAAGGAGTAAATGCCTCTTCTCTGGAATGGATTTCTGTTGTTCGCTATAATCCAGGCCGTCGTCCTTTGGACGATGTGCTTTTCTAACTGCAGTATCTGTGTTAATGCCAGTTTGGTTTCTCTGTGTATTTTTAGTGGGGCTACTTTTTAGTGGTTGTTTGACTTAGAAAGCTTCTCCAATTGTGCCTGCCAGTCAGGCACTCCTTCATTCTGCTTCCAGGTTTAGCCATAGAGTCTATAGCTACCTTCCCGGCAAGTGATTAAAAGCTTCCTTTTTTCCCTGAAGGCCCTAAAGGGCTCACTTCTGGGCCTTTCATCATCAGGCACAGCAGAAGCAAATCTTTCATCCTTTAGGACAGCGATCCTCAGCCTTTTTGGCACCAGGAACCAGTTTCGTGGAAGACAATTTTTCCATGGACTGGGGTAGTAGAGGGGGATGGTTTGGGGATGATTCAAACACATTACATTTATTGTGCACTTCATTTGTATTATTATTACATTAGCTCCACCTCAGATCATCAAGCATTAGATCCTGAAGGTTGCGGACCTCAGCTTTAGGATCATGACCGTGTCCTGGTAAATTCTATGCCACATCAGTCAGGAAGCAGAACCTGGTGCAGAAGCTGCATTTGTATAACTTAGTGTTAAGCGTTTCCACAGAAGAATATCTGTGCCTCTTGCTGTTTGCATTTCCATTTTTTTCCATGCATTCTCTGGGTCTCCTCTGACTTAAGACTGTGAAATGTATTTAGGAACCATCATTTCATGATTCTAGCAACTTGACCCCTGCTTCCCCGGTAGCCTCTGACTCCTGTTCCTGCCTAGGAATTATAACATTGTTGGTGCCTTCCACGTGCTGGGCCCAGTGTTTTGCTTCTTGGAGTGCTGTCTCTTTTTATCCTCACCAAACGCACAAGGTCGAGACCACTTCCAGCTTGCTGAGACAGCACTGACTGGGCTGCTTGTAGCCCTGGTCATACGCGGAGAGGCAAGGCTGGCTCCTAAATTAGAATGATACAGAGAATATTAGCATGACCCTTGTGCAAGTTTGACAAACAAGTTCATGAAACATTCCATATTTTGGGGGGCCAAATTCTGTTATTTGCGTGTGTAATCCCCTCTAATAAACTTAGGTGCTCAGAAGTTTTCAAAGAAAACAACAAACAAAAAACCCACTCTCAACTCTGAAGTGAATGTTCTAAGGAACGAGAGGTGTGCTGTTCCCAGCCCTTCCACCTCAAAGGGTGCATGCTGGCCCTGTGGTGACCCTTGCTTTCCCTGAGAACCCTAACGTGACCCCAGAGGCTTCTGGTGGGATCATTCACCTCTCTGCCTCACACCTGCAGGCTGCCTGGCAGTGAAAGGGGCTCTTAACTGTGGCTGCTTTCCCATGACAAGGGAGGAAACATAAAAACTACTTTAATGTCACAAAGTAAAACATATGATGAGGTAGCAACCTTGGGTAAGGTATCCTACCTACTTTTGTTTGTGAGATGGACATGTTTGTCTATAGGTTTCTGATTATGGATGTATGTTGCAAGGTTTAAAAAGACACAAAAGCAGAGTGAGTTGATTGACTTGTGACTGACAAGCCTTAGGAAGTGACTGGCTCACCCTGATCTGGAACTGTCCTATAGCTTTGGGAATGGGTCATCTCACGGGGACAGCTCAAGGTGTCACTGATGCCTGAGCAAGAAGCAGTGATGTTTGAGGCTGAGATGTCTTAATGCCATTTAGTAATTAAAATTTTGTGTTTATAAGGTGTAAGCCTCAATTCTGTGGCTTTTTGTACAGAAGGAAACCCTCATTTCCTGGTGATGCTAGATAAAGTCATCATTTGTGCAACAAATGTTTCCTGAGAACCTCCTATGTGCCAGCCTATTTTGGCACTGGGGATACATGAGGAGGAACATTATGGGACTTTGTCTAGGGGCCCTCATCCGTGTGTGGGGGACAGGGCCACAGTGTATGCATGGGAGGATAGTGACAGGTTGTGGCTCTGGGAATTGGATGCTAAGGACCGCTAGGATCCATCTTCTCCAGGACCTGAGTGTTGCTGACTCCCATGGGGGTCCACATCTCAAACTTCATCCTCTGGCTCCTAGAGCAGTACTCCTGACATCCTCTTATGCTGACAGACAAGGCCTTCCAGAGGATTTGAGTCTTAAGCCTTTGGACATCTTACTTCTTGGCTCTTCTGGTGGCCACTCAAGGCCCCAGAGGGCTGTGATGCTCTTTCTCCAACACTTAGGACAGAAAAGAGAACTGGCAGAGACAGAAACTGATTACTGTCACATCCAGCTCGGAGAAGAGAGCTGTCAGTGGAGTCCAGCCTGAGTGTCTACTGAATAGACGCTGACCACACAAGAGCTCTAAATGAGAAGACAGTTGATGGGCCCTGTAGGCCTGGGCCGGCAGCACAGGCCAAGACACCAGAGAAGCGGGCATAGTGGCTTCTGGCTGTAGGCAACGGGCTGTGTCCCTTCTCAGTGTGCCCACCATGGACCTAGTTTCTTGTGGGTTTTTCTCACCTCTGGATTTGGAGTATGCCTTGTGTGGTGAGATCAAATTGCCAGCATCCGTTAGATCATTGAAAAGGCAAGAGAGTTTCAGGAAGACATCTACTTTTGCTTTATTGACTATGCCAAAGCATTTGTGTGGATCACAACAAATTGTGGAAAATTCTTAAAAAGATGGAAATACCAGACCACCTGACCTGCCTCCTGAGAAATCTGTATGCAGGTCAAGAAGCAACAGTTAGAACCGGATATGGAATAGACTGGTTCCAAATGGGAAAAGGAGTACATCAAAGCTATATATTGTCAGCCTGCTTATTTAACTTACGTGCAGAATACATCATGGAAAATGCCAGGCTGGATGAAGCACAAGCTGGAATAAAGATTGCTGGGAGAAATATCAATAACCTCAGATACACAGATAATACCACCATTACGGCAGAAAGTGAAGAGGAACTAAAAAGCCCCTTGATGAAAGCGAAAGAGGAAAGTGAAAAAGTTGGCTTAAAACTCAGCATTCAAAAAACTAAGATCATGGCATCCAGTCCGATCACTTCATGGCAAACAGTGAGAGACTTTATATTTGGGGGCTCCAAAGTCACTGTAGATGGTGACTACAGCCATGAAATTAAAAGACACTTGCTCCTTGAAAGAAAAGCTATTAATCTAGACAGCATATTAAAAAGCAGAGACTTTACTTTGCCACCAAAGTTCTGTCTAGTCAAAGCTATGGTTTTTCCAGTAATCATGTATGGATGTGAGAGTTGAACTATAAAGAAAGCTGAGCACCAAAGAACTGATGCTTTTGAACTGTGGTGTTGGAGAAGACTCTAGAGAGTCCCTTAGACTGCAAGGAGATCCAACCAGACCATCCTAAAGGAAATCAGTCCTGAATATTCGTTGGAAGGACTGATGCTGAGGCTGAAACTCCAGTACTTTGTCCACCTCGTGTGAAGAGTTTGACTCATTTGAAAAGAGCTTGATGCTGGGAAAGATTGAGGGCAGGAGGAGAAGGGGATGACAGAGGATGAGATAGTTGTATGGCATCACCGACTCAACGAACATGAGTTTGAATAAACTCCAGGAGTTGGTGATGGACAGGGAGGCCTGGCGTGCTGTAGCCCATGGGGTCGTAAAGAGTCGGACATGACTGAATGACTGAACTGAACTGAACTTGTGTGGTGAGGAGAGCATCCCTGGGCCACAGACTCAAAAAGAAGGCTGCTTCAGTCCACTGGAGGAGTTTTCACCTCATCTTGTTGCTCTCTTCATCTCTGTTGGGGGCCAGTGACACTCCGGTGCGGTCAGGTTTGTGCCAGGTCCTGAGGTATGGCTAGATTTGACTTGGAAACTCCTGTGCGTGGTGGGTTTACCCACTCCGCCTTGGCTACCTGTCTGGGTTGTTCAGAGCAAGCCACGCGGAGCTCCAAGTGAAAGGCAAATGCTTCCCGTGTGTGTTTTTATCCACCGTGTATTCTCTCTAAAGGGCTCCCCTTGAACACGAAGGCCTTGCCCAAGACAGGTCTTACATGTGGAGACTGAGTCATGGAACTTCAGAATCTCAAGGTTGGACCAGGTCTTAGCATGTCCCTAACCCAGCTTTTAGTCACATGGTTTCCTCCAGTTGTCCCTCCCAGTTGGTGGCCCTCAGAAGTGAGCATCTCTTGCTGAATGCTGAGTGGGAAGGAGTGGCTTCTGTAGAAGGCAAGCCCCTACTTCTGTGTTTACCAGCTTTGTGACATCACACACGTGGCTGGACCTGAGCCTGTCCTCACTGTCTCTGTAGATGGCCTCCAGCCAAGGAGCCTCACTCTGGGGCCACACTCATGGCAGCAGGCACTGCCCGTGTCTCTCTGGGGACCCTGAGCTCCTCCAGGCCTTGTTGCCTTGGGAGGGTACACTTGGTCTAGTTGCAGAGTGCCTTTTTCCTGGACTCTATATGCACGTGTGTGTGTGTGTGTGTGTGTGTGTGTGTGTGAGAGAGAGAGAGAGAGAGAGAGAGAGAGAGAGAGAGAGAGAATGGCAGACAGACAGGAGCCCAGGGACTCTCCAGTGCTCTAAGTTCCTCTGTCCCTCTCCTCCGCTCCTATTAGTTCCCCCTCCTGGCTCACCTGTGTCTTTCAGGGGCTGGTCTCCAGACCAGCTCCAGGTCATCCCCAGCCTCTGGTGACTTCCCTGGCCACTACTCACTCAGCCCCAGAGACAGCTCTAGTCCCAAGGCTGCCCCTCTGGCCTCACCAGCCTTTCTCCCTGTCAGGCAACAGATCCATGGGCCTTCAGCCTCTGTCTCCTCCTCCTCCCTCTGCATCCTTCCAGCAACCGCAAAATCTCTGAGAGTGTTTGCAGGATGAGCGGCTCAGCAGGAACTGCGTCTGGGGTGTGCTTGTGTCTCAGATGGTCTGAGAGACTGTGGTGGTGGTGGTGGTATGGGGGACTGCCCTGGGACCGCGCCATTTCCTCTGGAAAGTGAAACTCCAGGGCACAGTTATCTCCACGTGGGACCTTGTCATTGTCTGAACCGCGTACCAGCATGCGCACGAGCAGGGGTGCTGAGCTCAGATCTCAGAATCATCGCTGCCCACCTCCATCCTTCTGTGGTGCTCCTCCCTCCCCTCTGAGGCTAACTTTGCTCATTTCCAGGCATCTTTTATATGTCCTATTCCCAGGAAAGACTAACCCTCAGACCTACTCTCTAATTATATTAAATTGATTTCTTGGGCCATGATTTGCTGTAGGTGTACCGCAGTAAGTAGCATGTGGTGGCCTTTCTGTGCTCCTTCCCTTTCTGAAGATTAGCTGCCCCAGTGAGAGGGGGCTCCAGTTCTGACTCCAGAGCCTGGGAAGACAGGAAGCCCATCAGTAGGGGAGCAAGTATATGTCCCCTTTCCCCCAGACACACCACGGTTGCTGAATTAGAGGAAAACCAAGCCCACTTCTCAAGCTGAGCAGGCCATCTTCCCACTTAACTGAACACTTGCAGCCTTTGGTGACAGGACAACCCGTGTGAACCCCCAAGGGACCCAGTTAAGCACATGCAAAGCTGCTTAACTGTTTGAGAATTAACTCTTTTTTTCTTTCTCTTTCAGTGGTTGATATCACAGCAAGTATCCTTTCCTTGGTACTATTCCCTTTAAGGAAAGCTCCTTCTAAATAAAAACGTGCGTTATAAACTTGAATTCTGCTAACACACACTTTGGGTTTGGGCTTTGCCCCACAGATTCCCTAAAGCATCCCTTCAGACCAGCAGCTTCTTCCTGGGTGCTCTGCTCCTTTTCCTGCCCCAGCGTCTAGCTCCACACCAGCCAGCAGCAAGCTCAGGGATTACTAGGGAAATATGTGAACTCGAGGTTTTAGAGCGGACAGGGATGTGCCCATCCAGCCAGCCTCTGCAGCGTCAGAATGCTGAAGTGTGGCCCTTTTAAACTGACCATTTTGTAGTGTCTCTACTTTCTTAACAAGACATCACTAGATCCCACAGTTTGAAGATGTTAAGTTTGAAGCAGCAAGTCTTCTGTCCGAGTTATACTGTCAAGAGGTAAGAACATATAAAGGCTTCTGAAAGCAACCCCCCCTCCCTGTAGTGAAGGCACAGGGGCAGATTGGGAGTCGCAGAAGTGGATTCCCTTCCGCCTTTTAAGACTTTGCATAATTTTCCTGTCTTCCACACCTGGAGTTGGTGATGGACAGAGGCCTGGCGTGCTGCAGTCCATGGGTTGCAAAGAGTCGGAGACGACTGAGCGGCTGAACTGAACTGAACACGTGGTATAGGGCAGCCCTGGATGACTGCTTGGTGACAAAGGCTAGCAGAGTCTTTTTCTACTGAGGACTGTGCAAAGCAGCCCTGTTCCTGGACTAAAGATGATTGATTCCTGAACAAGTTCACATAGTGTAGCTGAAGCTGGTTTCTGATCTCAAGTGTAACTGAAAGTTGCCTGTCTCCACTTTGTGCAGTGGCTCCTGTTTCATGCCTCTGGCCTCTCACTCTGGTTACAGTTCAGAAAAGATGGTAATTGTTATCAATTTGACTGTTCAGGAATTGAACTAAAGCTACTTTCAGTTTAGTTGAATAGGGAATTATTTTAAGATCAGTGTGAAAAGCTTCCCAGCCAGTGAGGCTAATAAAATATCTTTTCTTTTTAAATCAAGCAAATCCTTTGGTTAGTGTGTCTGGGAATGACCTTCTGTGTCCACAGCTGCTGCAGAAGGAATCCAGCTTGATTTTTTCCTCGTTAAATGTGACTGTTTCCTTTCAGAATTCTGTGGACGCAGCAAAGCCGCTGCTGCGGAAGGCCATCCAGATCTCCCAGCAGACCCCGTACTGGCACTGCCGCCTGCTCTTCCAGCTCGCTGTGCGTACTGTGGGCCCAGCCAGATGCACGGGCGCCGGTGGGGTGGGCGGCTCTCTGCACTGGGCTTCCCTGGCTGCAGTGGGGGAGCCTGCAGGCCAAGTGGACTCATTGGAGATGCCTCTCCATCCCGGCTCGGCCCACACCGCCCTGTCTCTGGCCAGCCCCTGGCCTCCTCTGACCCTGACACAGCCTGCCCACCAGCCACTTCTTGCCTGCCCTCCGTGATGAAGCCCCATCACCTGCCTGTGCACACGGTGGGGCCTGGGCTGCAGTGTCACCTGCTCCCTGCAGGAGCCTCTTAATGCCAGGAGGATTTGGCTCAGAGGGTCCTCTGCCGAGGAGAGCTCACCTAGCCTGAGTGGCTGCTGTCTCTCCAGGCGCCCTCCTGCCCTACACGTGCACTGCCGTCCTTGAATCCTCCCATGGGCTTTTGTGCCTTTCGTCAAAGGAGGAAGCAAGCGAGGTAGTGAGCCCCTTGCCTCAGGTCACAGAGTAGGTGGGTGCGGTGAGCGGAGCCCACGCTCTCAGCTGAGGTCCCACAGGGGTTCCTGCCTTTCGGCCTGTGTTTGAAACTCCCACAGACCCTTACCCCTGAAAGAGGCCCTTCTTGTTTGAGGCTCCTCTGGCTGCTCCCCTAGTGACTGGCCCCTGAAGGTAACCTGCGAAATGCACAGACATATTTGCACAGCCCTCAGGGGTCTGTGCCCGTTATGTTACTGCTGGCTCTGTGCACCATTAAGCTGTAGACAAAGCCGAGTTCTGTACCCAGAGCAATTAGTGTTGATGAGGTAATATGCTTAATTTAGCTCAGAACTGATACTAAGGCAGTTTTGCTGATGGGGAGAGGTTTTGTGTAACTTGCTTGCAAGGTAGCAGGTCAGATATGGTAAGTCTGATGGTTTGGAAGTGAGGATCATTGCTCTTTTCTCCTTTTCTCAGCAACTGCACACACTTGAGAAGGACCTGGTATCGGCCTGCGACCTCCTGGGTGTGGGGGCCGAGTACGCCCGGGTGGTGGGCTCTGAGTACACACGGTAGGCACTCGCTCCTCGGGCCCTTTCTCCACCCACTTGGGAAAGTTTGGTCATCTTGGTCCTGGACAGCAAATAGAAATGGCATCTCAGTGTGAACCGATGACCACCCTTATTCATAGTAAGAGACACGCAGATTCAGGCAGCCCGGAGATGCTTCTGCCCCACCGATTCATGAAGGGAGAAGCTGTTGAGCTGGCTGTGAGGGTGAGGGGCAGCTGGTTTCAGCACTGTGAGCACTTGGGTGTTTCTAGCGTCTCTTGAAGTAAAAAGGGCCTGTGATGTACTGGGTGATCCCCTTCCTGGTGGGGGTGAGAGTGGTGCTTGTAGGTCCCGTCCTCTGACCCTGACACAGCCTGCCCACCAGCCACTTCTTGCCTGCCCTCCGTGATGAAGCCCCATCACCTGCCTGTGCACACGGTGGGGCCTGGGCTGCAGTGTCACCTGCTCCCTGCAGGAGCCTCTTAATGCCAGGAGGATTTGGCTCAGAGGGTCCTCTGCCGAGGAGAGCTCACCTAGCCTGAGTGGCTGCTGTCTCTCCAGGCGCCCTCCTGCCCTACACGTGCACTGCCGTCCTTGAATCCTCCCATGGGCTTTTGTGCCTTTCGTCAAAGGAGGAAGCAAGCGAGGTAGTGAGCCCCTTGCCTCAGGTCACAGAGTAGGTGGGTGCGGTGAGCGGAGCCCACGCTCTCAGCTGAGGTCCCACAGGGGTTCCTGCCTTTCGGCCTGTGTTTGAAACTCCCACAGACCCTTACCCCTGAAAGAGGCCCTTCTTGTTTGAGGCTCCTCTGGCTGCTCCCCTAGTGACTGGCCCCTGAAGGTAACCTGCGAAATGCACAGACATATTTGCACAGCCCTCAGGGGTCTGTGCCCGTTAGTGTTACTGCTGGCTCTGTGCACCATTAAGCTGTAGACAAAGCCGAGTTCTGTACCCAGAGCAATTAGTGTTGATGAGGTAATATGCTTAATTTAGCTCAGAACTGATACTAAGGCAGTTTTGCTGATGGGGAGAGGTTTTGTGTAACTTGCTTGCAAGGTAGCAGGTCAGATATGGTAAGTCTGATGGTTTGGAAGTGAGGATCATTGCTCTTTTCTCCTTTTCTCAGCAACTGCACACACTTGAGAAGGACCTGGTATCGGCCTGCGACCTCCTGGGTGTGGGGGCCGAGTACGCCCGGGTGGTGGGCTCTGAGTACACACGGTAGGCACTCGCTCCTCGGGCCCTTTCTCCACCCACTTGGGAAAGTTTGGTCATCTTGGTCCTGGACAGCAAATAGAAATGGCATCTCAGTGTGAACCGATGACCACCCTTATTCATAGTAAGAGACACGCAGATTCAGGCAGCCCGGAGATGCTTCTGCCCCACCGATTCATGAAGGGAGAAGCTGTTGAGCTGGCTGTGAGGGTGAGGGGCAGCTGGTTTCAGCACTGTGAGCACTTGGGTGTTTCTAGCGTCTCTTGAAGTAAAAAGGGCCTGTGATGTACTGGGTGATCCCCTTCCTGGTGGGGGTGAGAGTGGTGCTTGTAGGTCCCGTGGGCAGCGTGGTTTGCAGCCAGTCCCCATTCAGATACCCGGGAGTGTTCAGGTGTACAACAGGGGACAGAGGAAGAGGACATCTGTGTAACAGAATGGACGTAGGCTCATACTGTGCGTGAAAGGGCTTAAACTACCTGGAGGCTAGTGTGCTGGGGTCGGGGTCGGGGTCGGGGTCGGGGTCAGAGGCCACCAGTGCTTCACCCCGGCTTAGAGGGCCGCCAGCCTCTTTCTACCCTGAAGAGAAGAATCCCCTGTAGCAGGATCCAGGGCCCTGGGAGCAGCACTCTTACTCTGTTGTGTGTGTTGAGATTGTGAAAGTTCTGTAACACAGACTCCAAGCTTGTCCCGTGGGGTCATGGGGACAGAACCGTTCCTAAGTCTGTTCTCTTAAGTTCTGGACTTGTAAGTGCTCACACGGGTGCACACAGCTCCCTGAGACTCTCATCCCTGAGCCACCCTGCCCCGGGATGGACACTATCACGTGGTCTGGTCCTCCTCATGCTGCACCTGTTACTAGGTTCGGGGTGACACTCAACAACTTGCAGGCCATGAGGGTGGCTGCACGCGGCACATGTTCACAAGTGTCCTTGAGACAGCCTCTGTACCACTGTGGGCAGGTAACCGGGGTGGGCTTCACCAGGACATGGCGCCTACAGGTCTCCTGACACAGAACTTCTGATCTCAAATGTGAGGCCTAGTGAGGTGATAATATGGGAACCTTGACGTGAAGTTCTAGACCTTAGATTTCAACAGTCAGACAGGAGACCCTCGGGTGTCCATGCTGTGAGGTAACAACAAAGGATGACAGGTGGCCGGGAGGGTAGACATCTCTCCCTGTGTGACTGGGACCCATGCTCCTCAGTCTCGTCACCTGCACCATGCCCACTTGACGGGGTCTCAGCTGCAGCACATCAGGGCTCTGCACGGACTGGCGGGCCCGCGGCCCCACAGCTGCTCCTAAAAGCAGCGGGCTCAGCCATTGGACCACCAGGGAAGTCCTCCCTCCCTGCTTTCTTGAGCACCTGTTTCTGCCTTCTGAGCTTTTGAACCTCATGAGTCCCTAAACAAGAAAAAAGTTAAAGGGAAATAGAACAAAATAGAGCACGCTTATCGGCCAGGGTCCATTGTCGTCCATTTAACTGCCCCAGGGGTTGGGTCCCTGTGCATGTTGAGTTGGCAGTCACCCTAGGGGTTGCCTGGCCTTCCAGAATCTGACGCCCCCTCTCTTTTCCAGGGCACTGTTCCTGCTCAGCAAAGGCATGGTAAGTGGAGGCTGGGCAGGATAAGGTGTGGGGGACATGAGTTTGGGTTCCCAGGGTCTGCCAAGGCTTCGCCTGCTTGCCATGTCATGGCCCATCAATTGCCCACACCCTCACGCATGGCAGGTAGCCATGAGAGGCAGACCCTGTCCCCTGCCCCCCAGCTGGATTCAGAGACAAAGCTCTGATTCCAGGCTGTGGGATTTGTGCTGATGGAGGAGCCGCCTCAGTTGAAGCTGCCTGGACTTGGGTTCCAGCCTGGCTTTGGGCCCTCCCTTTGGGGTGCCAGCAATTGCACGTGGGCAGGTGGGTGGCAGCCCTGTGCACCAGGAGAGCCCCCAGCACCTGCTCCTCTCCCCACAGCTGCTGCTGATGGAGCGCAAGCTGCAGGAAGTCCACCCGCTGCTGACCCTCTGTGGACAGATAGTTGAGAACTGGCAAGGGAACCCCATCCAGAAAGAGTCTCTGCGTTATGTTGAGTTGGCAGTCACCCTAGGGGTTGCCTGGCCTTCCAGAATCTGACGCCCCCTCTCTTTTCCAGGGCACTGTTCCTGCTCAGCAAAGGCATGGTAAGTGGAGGCTGGGCAGGATAAGGTGTGGGGGACATGAGTTTGGGTTCCCAGGGTCTGCCAAGGCTTCGCCTGCTTGCCATGTCATGGCCCATCAATTGCCCACACCCTCACGCATGGCAGGTAGCCATGAGAGGCAGACCCTGTCCCCTGCCCCCCAGCTGGATTCAGAGACAAAGCTCCGATTCCAGGCTGTGGGATTTGTGCTGATGGAGGAGCCGCCTCAGTTGAAGCTGCCTGGACTTGGGTTCCAGCCTGGCTTTGGGCCCTCCCTTTGGGGTGCCAGCAATTGCACGTGGGCAGGTGGGTGGCAGCCCTGTGCACCAGGAGAGCCCCCAGCACCTGCTCCTCTCCCCGCAGCTGCTGCTGATGGAGCGCAAGCTGCAGGAAGTCCACCCGCTGCTGACCCTCTGTGGACAGATAGTTGAGAACTGGCAAGGGAACCCCATCCAGAAAGAGTCTCTGCGTGTCTTCTTCCTGGTGCTCCAGGTGACCCACTACCTGGATGCTGGGCAGGTGTGTACTGCCTCCCACGTGCTGGCTGCTGGGGAACAGGCAGGTGGTGGATGGGCCTCTGACTGAGAAATCAGTTCTGCGAGTGCCTCCTGTCCCTCCCCACCGGCCACACTTCCTTGGTTCCCCCACCCACACCCACCTTTGCCTGTTGGGCTGAGCACTTCACTCAATGCATAGAAGCAGAACAGACTTACAGGGTGCTGACAGCTGTGGAGATGGCCTGTAGGGCCTTGGGATGGGGCAAGGCCAGCAGGACCTGGCAGGCTGCCACTGTGAGTGCCTGCCTCTTCAGGGTGTTGGCACCTGACAGGAGCAGATGGGCGGCCAGGTGTGCAGCGCTGTCTGCCTGCTGCAGGTAAAGAGCGTGAAGCCATGCCTGAAGCAGCTGCAGCAGTGCATCCAGACCATCTCCACGCTGCACGATGATGAGATCCTACCCAGCAACCCTGCTGACCTCTTCCACTGGCTGCCCAAGGAGCACATGTGTGTTCTTGTCTACCTGGTGAGTCCCTATAGGGGCCGGAGCCTGGCGGCCCGGGTGAGAGAGGAGAGGGCTTCAGTGGCCACCACCATCTGACCTTGTCACCAGGTGACTGTGATGCACTCCATGCAAGCTGGCTACCTGGAGAAGGCACAGAAGTACACGGACAAGGCCCTCATGCAGCTGGAGAAGCTCAAGAGTAAGTCAGGCCCGGTGGGGCTCTGGGTAGAGTAGCCCCCTGCTGGGCAGCCTGCCCATCACTGCCAGTGCTGGGCCCAGAGGACGCTGAAGGACTGCAGCATGGGTCCCCGCCCCATGGGTCTTGCACCCTAGTTGGCAGATAGGGATGAGCAGGTTCAGGCAGAGCCATGCCAGGCCTGGACGGGATCCTTGCTCCCCAGGGAGGTTGGGTGAGTACTTGGAGCATCTCTGTCCTGTCGCCCTCACTGCACAGATAGTCATGAAGCTTAGTGGGACTCCCTGCAACCTGCAGGGACGGCAGTGCCCAGCTGAAAGGTGGTGGCTGTTTTTGCTCACCAGCATTGTGATGTGGATTGTGCTTAGGGTGGGATCGGAATTGGAACTTGACTGACAGCAGATCCTCTGGTGGTCCTAGGTTCTTCTGGGATTCTTACTAGTCTCTCCTGGGTAATCGAGGACCTTTGACTAGTAGGAACCCAGAGCCTCACATGTCCCTGGCTGGCTTGTGCCCCGTTCACCCTGTTCACTCCCTGTGCCCTTGTCAGTGCTGCTGGGGAGGAGCCAGAGAGCCAGATTTCACAGGGACTACTTTTCTTTCAGATGAGTTGGGAAAGTACTGTCTGGTTCCAGCGTGAGGACAGCTGCTTGGAACAGCCAGAAGCTGTGGTCCCCACCACTGTTTGAGGCCTGTTGCATAGTCTCCTGGGAAACCTCAATATTTCTAGAACCTGTGGTGCCCAGCGTGCCCTTGAGCACTCACCTGGGTCGGGGCAGGGGTGCAGGTTGAGGATAGAAAACAGATCCCTTTAGGAATTTCTTCCTCTTAAAATACTCTGGTCACCAAAACCTGGCTATGAACCTGATTCCTCACCTGGACAGGGAGATGGTCCCCCTTGCTTGAGGGTGCTGTGAGCACCAAGTAAGGTGACAGACTGGGGGCTAGGTCAGCGCCTGGCAGAGCAAGTGGGCTCAGACTCAAGCACTGAGGGGCTGGCATGGCAGGAGGGCTCAGAGCCCACGGGGGGCAGGCACGTGGGGCAGCGTCTCCTCGGTGGTCTCCTCCCACACCTCAAGGGCTCACCCTGCCTCTCGCCCCCAGTGCTCGACTGCAGCCCCATCCTGTCCTCCTTCCAAGTGATCCTGCTGGAGCACATCATCATGTGCCGGCTTGTCACAGGACACAAGGCCACCGCGCTGCAGGAGGTAGGCCCCCGGGGGCCGCGTGCACACAGGATAGGAAGGCTGGGGGAAGGCCATTTGAATTTGCTGGGTCCTGAGGGTGTCACTTGGGAGAATGTAACCTGGCCAGGCATGAGCCTGCATGGGCATAATCAGGTTTTTACCTAAAAGTTTTTATGCCCAAGGAACATGGGGTCTGAGGTTTTATTAGAGTCTGCTGATGGCAATTCTAGCACCCCTCCTGCCCAATGATCCGTAATCCTTGATGCCCACCTTCCTGAAAGGGCATGGGGACCTTGATGAGGATGTAGGTACTGTAGACTTAAGACACAGGTTGCAAAGGGAGGAGGCGGAGAACTAGACAAGGGTCAACATCCTCACAGTGGGCACCTCTGCTGGGACTTTACGCCCAGTACCCCCACTGGCTTTGGGGGCCTCTTCTCAATGCTGCCAGGGCCCTGGGTCCCACATTAGTGATGTCAGACATGCTGTCTCCCTGCAGATCTCCCAGGTCTGTCAGCTGTGCCAGCAGTCGCCCCGGCTCTTCTCCAACCACGCTGCACAGCTGCATACACTGCTGGTGAGTGTGTGGCAGCCCCCAGCCCCATCCCTGTAAGCAACCCTGTGCCGACACCCCAGGCAGGATTTAGAACCTTCCCAGTGGACTGCATTCTGACAAGCATCTCATCAAGTCCAAGTTGACTCAGGTCCCAGGAGGCAGGAATAATGAAGCATGCCATCTTCCTCTCCACTGGCCAGGGTAAAGCTCAGCTACAGCTGGCTCGGTAGAGTCCCTTGTCAGGCTCGCCTGGGTGCAGCCGTGCACCCTAGGCAAGCCGCACGTGGCTCTGAGCCCTGGGCCCGTCTTCTTCTAGGGCCTGTACTGTGTCTCTGTCAACTGCATGGACAACGCCGAAGCCCAGTTCACCACAGCGTTGCGGGTAAGGTGCCGGCCCTCACTTCATGGGGCAGGAGGTGCTTCTCTGTAAGGAGTCAGGACAACAGGCACACAAACCGTGGTCAGTGGGTGACTCTGCAGCGTCCAGCCTAGTGTCCACTGCGACAGTGCTGTGCCGTTTATCCAGGGCTTCCTTTGTCAGGCCTTGTGCTGTCCGGGTGTGGACAGACCACGCCGGCGGCACAGCCTGATGCAGGATAGCTGTGGGCAAGGGGCTCCTGGCCACCCTGGGGTGGGGCTTCCCCAGCTAACTCAGAGGGCAGCCTCAAGGAGGTTGTCTTGAGCTGGGCACCTGCTGGACATGCCCTGGTTAGCCACTTCTCACTGAGGATTCCTGGTCCTCCCGGTGGTCCACCAGGTGATATTGACTTGTGTCCCAGCTACTTGGGCCCTGGTGCTGCTCTCTCCAGTGGTGCTGAGACCTCCCCTCATTGCCTGTGGCCCTTGAAGGTCTCTTAGACACTCCTTCTGCACCCCACTTCCTACACAAGTTGCTGCTGCTGCTTTGTTTCAATATCAAAGTTCCCAGCAGATGGCGTGTGCCGCCAGGGCTCTGTCCACCAACCTGGGGGGAAGCGGTACAACCAGAACTTGGATCCAGACCCCTCATGACACCAGACATGTTTCCTGTGGTCCTGTGACAAACATATTGGAGCATCTTTGCTCAGATCAGATAACCCTCTGGATCTCCTTGGCACCTGCCAGGGTCCTCCATGTGGGGTTTGTGCTTTGTAGGCATTCTGGGCCTCTTAGACTGTTGCACTCGCTGAGCCCTGCTTGGAATGCTCAGCCCCCGGGGTCTGAGCAGTACTCAGACCACTCAGATTGGTCCCCCCAGCAAAACTGGGGACAGCAGACTGTCTGCCAGCAGCCATTATCAGAGGAACCACAAGCATGCTCCTCTGCTGTGTTTACACACACTGGGGCTCTGGGGTGACCACCTGAGGTGTGTGGGGGGCCACCCAGGTCTCAGACTGAGACAGCAGAGAACAGAGCAAACTGTGGCGTGTTCTGAGGACAGGCTCTGGGGTCGCTGGCTGTGCTTTTCCATTTCCTGAGTTTCCTATAATGCAGATGATTGTTTTATAAGAACTAACAGTTTTGTTGTCCTTAGGTTCAGGAGGCAGGGGTGTGTATGTGTGTTTGGAATAAAAAGAGTGAGAAGATTCCAAGATAGCTGTCGTGGAGTGTTTGGGTGGCTCTGATGCCACCAAGCGACCCCCAAGTGACATGACTGCCCACTGGGCCCCCTAATGCCTTGTGTCTCCCATATTCCAGCTTACCAATCACCAGGAGCTATGGGCCTTCATCGTGACCAACCTGGCGAGTGTATATATACGGGAAGGAAATAGACACCAAGAGGTAGTAGGTGACATGCTTCATGTTTGGTATCCTTTCTTTCAACTCTTATTTGGAGGGGGTTGTGTGGGAAGTGTGGTCCTGGGCACCAGCAAATCTCTTGACCCTAGGGTATTTGCCTTGCAACAAAGTGTTCCACATAGTGGAGCATGGCCGTGGCTGGGGGGAGGCCAAGTCTAGGACAGAAACATTTCCGTAGCAAATTAATATTTCTTTCTACTGAAAACTAGCCAAGCATTGAATCCCTTGGGGAAAAAAGAAAATTTCTTCTGCTCTCAGCTATCTGTTCTAGCTGTCTGTCAGTGAGGCCTCATGGCTCAGTTACGAGGAATGACACCTTGAGCTCCTGTCTGCATTAGGCCCCTAGGTGTTCTGGTGCCCCAGCCTGCTGAAGCAGGGAGGTGAGCACCAGAGCTTGCCTCCCAGGATAAGTACTTCCCACCAGGTTCTCATTGTGACACCCCCTTAACCCTGCCATTTCCCTCCAGCCTGGAGCCCTCTGGAGTAGCTCAGATCCGCCACTTGTCTCCACACCTGTGGCATTCATTTTTTAGTTCAGGCCACTATCATCTCTTGGCTACAAAGAGAGATGGCCTTGTACTTAGCTGATGTCACACATAATTGGTTGATTTGAATGCGTTGGGCAGAAGGCCACACATAATTGGTTGGTTGATTGCCTTTTGCAGAAGGCCCCGTCCAGCTGCTCCAGTGGCCTGAGCAGGACAGGGTCCTGGGGGCCTGATGTGGTCTCAGTGGGTCTCAGAAGTGTTCGGCTCCCTTTGTCTCACCTCAGTATGAGCCTACCACAGCGTGTGCCTCCTAAAGGGACTTCGGGGGTACTGGGCACAGCCTCAGCACACTTCAGCCCTCATCTTCCAACCCACATTCCCCTCCATACATCAGCCAAAGGGAGCCTAAGATGTCAGCAACATTGCGGTTCTGCCCCTCCTCCCAGCAGGTTGCACTCAGGCGTGGAATTTGAGGTACGGGCATACGCCATGAGACTGGGTTAGGAAGTTGCAGGCAGCCCTAGTCATTTACTGGCATACTGGGGCCAAACCCTCTCATTTTTAGATGCAGAGTTATCCTAACTTGCAGACATTTCTTTCACAGCTGTACAGTTTGCTGGAGAGGATCAATCCAGACCACAGCTTCCCTGTCAGGTAGGCAGCCCCAGGCCCCGAGTCCCACTTTACCAACTATCTCATGCTTTCTCTGCTCTTGAGGTACTGTGAGCATCTGTGGGGCCCCAGACTGCCCATGTACCCCAGCACCTCCCATCCTCCCACCCAATCCCCATTTGTAAATCTGCTGCTTTCGTTAAGACTCACTAAGGTGTGACACTCCACTCTTCCTTCAGCTCACACTGCCTCCGAGCAGCAGCTTTCTACGTGCGTGGGCTTTTCTCCTTCTTCCAGGGACGCTATAATGAGGCCAAGTAAGTACTGGAGAGGGCAGGTGGCCCTGTACCCGGCACCTCTCTCTGTTTCTCTTCCCCCAGCAGCATGTGCCCAGGCCCCCTGTTCCTGCCCTCCCCACCCTCCCCCTGGTTGTCTCTGTTCAGGGCCCCAAGGCTGCCTTTTCTTCCCCAAAAGCCCTCCCGGTGGGGCCTCAGCATCTGTTCTTCTCACGAAGGCGTTTTCTGCGGGAAACCCTGAAGATGTCCAATGCGGAGGACCTGAATCGGCTCACAGCCTGCTCCCTCGTGCTCCTAGGTCACATCTTCTATGTGTTGGGAAACCATAGGGTGAGTGTCAGGGCCCTGGCTGAGGGGCATAGGGCCAGGGTGGTGCTTAGTGGGGTGGAGGTGGGTGAGGGGGCACCTAGCAAAGTGCCTCCCATCCCGTGTCCTGCAGTGACCCTACTCAGTGACCTCTCACCTCCCCATCACCCCCCACCCCCACCGCCATGCTCCACGAGACTCAGACGGCCTGGGCAGGCAGGGCTGGGGGACTTTGAGTTCCTGAAGGGTGCACCTGTGTGGCAGACAGGGCCGCTGCTGGCCCATGGCAGTTGTCAGGCAAAGCCCCAGGGCTCAGTGGATCTAGAGCTGCTCAGACTGCCCAGAGCTGGCGAGGCTGAGGGCAGGTATCCTTCCCTGTGTTAGTATGTGTGGGCTAAGAAGTGTGTCCACTCAGCCACAGTCCCAGGGATTCCTTCTCTGCCCATCACACATGATATCCTCAGGGCACCCTGTGTCTACCCTCACCAACTGTGCCCCCCTGTGCCTGGCCTCCACCCATGCCATATGGTCTTGGGTGGGATCAGTTGACTTCTCAGTTTCCCCATCTGGAGGTGTCTGAACATCTCACCTACTCCAACCCATTGACCTTACAAGGTCTTTACTTTTTTTTAAGAGTATGTTTGTCAGTATAAAAGATGTTATGGTTATCATAGAAAGTCTGAGAAGCAAAGGAGAAAATCCTTGTGTGTCTTCTGTCTTCCAGCTCTTTTCATTGCCTGCCTCTGTCCAAGCCTAAGTTTTATCAGGCTGTTCTTTAATTTTATGTCTGGTCTTTCTCTGCACCACTGTGTTGGGGCCTTTTTTTAATGGCAGTGAGAATTTTTAAGTGGCATCAGTTCAGTGATTGAGCTGAACTCATTTTAGCTGTTTTTAGGACAGAGAATGCAGGCCCATGAAGTTTTATCTGATCAAATCCCAGAGCTTCTAAAGAATGAGTGTTTTTAATAAGCCCAGTGCATCTCCCCTCCCCACAATCGCGTGACAGTCTTTTTCTGAGGCCCACATGCCCTGCAGCTGTGTCCTGAACCTTGGCAAGATCAATACCCTGAAAGGAGGGTTAGCAGTGGGTTCTTCCTTCTGAGTGTAGCTCCACTCCTTCTAGAACACCTTGTCTTGGTACTCAGGGAGCACAGGGAGGACAGTGGCCTCAGGGTGCATCCTGGTGTTGGGCAGGGATGAGGGGCTCAACATGAGGCTCCCCCTGAGTTCAGGCCGCCCGCCTTGTGTCTCGGTGCAGTGGCGGTGATCTCCTCATTGCCAGTGGAAGAGTTTAATGTCACACAGCCCCAAACTGCAGACCCAGGCTTAGAACCTAGACTTCGCTGATGCTTGTTTGTCCAGAAACTTCTAGAAGCCACCTTTAGTGGGGCGGGGTGGGCAGAGTAGCTCTTCAGCTACAGCTTCTGGTGTGTGTGGGGGCCAGTCCCGGAGCAAATTACAGAGCTTATTTGGGAACCTTTCTTGCTTCCTGGGGCCACCAGGAGCCCCCAAAGCCAGGCGCCGCCTCAAGCAGCACTGTGGGAGAAACCACCTGCCCTGGGCCTACCAGATGAGAGCATACTCAGGCATTAAAGTTTGTGGGTGGCTTCATGCAGGACCCCTCTCAGGACAACACTGCTCTTCACACCTAGGTTCTGTGGAAACCGAGCTGTCACAGGGAGCTGGAGCCAACGGGACTCTCCTCCCAGCAGTTCCCTCTCGGCCCCAGGCCTAGAAGAGGAGACTGGTTTCTCCTGTTCTGCATTCTGAGGTCTTAGGAGGCCTTGGTTCAATTGTGAAACATTTTGAGACCCACTTGGAGCTCATCTTCGAGGTGCTGGCCAGGGTGGGCAGGGTACAGTCACTGGGCTTTTGTATCTGGAGGCGTATCCCACACAGGTGTGGCTGTGTTGGGACCTGGGCCTCAGGAGTCGGTTTGGAGGATTTATATATCTCTGGGCTACATGCTGAATGTCCCCCCATACTGCACATGGTTGCCACATGGGAGCTCTCCCAGTGTCACCCTGAGCCCAGCGTTCAGGCCAGTAGGCTCTGGGTCCTGCCCTGGGTGGAGTCACTGCAGAGCCAAGGATGGGTGTTTACGGCCCCCAGCAGCTTTCCCTCAGCTCATCCTGAGGGCTGAGGCATGGTGCTGTCGCAGCTGCATTGTGGAGTCAGGGTTCAAGGGTGAACACATCCTGGTGCCCCACAGCCCCATCTGTCTGAGGTGGCCTTCTACAGAAGCAGGCTCATATGTAGAAAAAAAAAATTCTTCTCTCTTTTGACCATTAGTCCTCATTGCTTCCACCAGGACAGACTGCCCTGAGACCCCTGAATGTGTTTTTTTTTAATTATTTAATTTTGTTTATTTATTCATTTTGGCTACATTGGATCTTTGTTGCTGTGCACAGGCTTTCCCTAGTTGGAGCAAGTGGGCTTCCTGTTACGGTGCCTTCTCGTTGCGGAGCACAGGCTGTCGGGCCCATGGGCTCAGTAGTTGTAACTCTTGGGCTCAAGAGGGCAGGTTCAACAGTTGCGGCATGTGCTTAGCTGCCTCGTGGCATATGGGATCTTCCCAGACCAGAGACTGAACCTGTGTGCTCTGCATTGGCAGGCAGATTTTTAACCACTGGATCGCCAGGGAAGCCCCTGAGTCTGTGTTTCTAATTGGCTCCTGAGATGGGTCCAGGGCTGCCTGCCATCAGCACTTTTTTCTTAGAAAAACAAAGGTACATAGAGTCGCCCACAGCTGTGCCCCAGCAGGAGGCACATGCGGGGCCGAGGAGTGGGAGCTGTTTCTTTTCCCCTGAGGTTGTTGAGGAGTACTTTCAGAGAGGGTCATTTGAGATAGACTGTACAATAGGAGTAGGTATTTGCCAGGCACTGGGAGGTCACAGGTGGGCCCTGGCTGTCCCTGCCGCCAGTCTCAGCCGCCTCCACCCCAGCCCTGACCCCTTCCGCCGCTCCCTGACCCCCTGCTGCTCCCTGACCCTGTCTCTTATACACATCTAGATGTGTATAAGAGACAGGAATGACACCTTGAGCTCCTGTCTGCATTAGGCCCCTAGGTGTTCTGGTGCCCCAGCCTGCTGAAGCAGGGAGGTGAGCACCAGAGCTTGCCTCCCAGGATAAGTACTTCCCACCAGGTTCTCATTGTGACACCCCCTTAACCCTGCCATTTCCCTCCAGCCTGGAGCCCTCTGGAGTAGCTCAGATCCGCCACTTGTCTCCACACCTGTGGCATTCATTTTTTAGTTCAGGCCACTATCATCTCTTGGCTACAAAGAGAGATGGCCTTGTACTTAGCTGATGTCACAAGAAAGCAACAACATGGTGGTGCCCGCCATGCAGCTGGCCAGCAAGATCCCGGACATGTCAGTGCAGCTGTGGTCATCGGCCCTGCTCAGAGGTGAGGCGGAGGTCGGGGATGTCTACACGGTCTGGTTCTGACTCTCTGGGACCCACAGGGATAGTTCTTGGCATCTGCTTGGGCAGTGAACCCTGGCACTTGGCCTCGGTCTCCTTCCCGTGAATGGGGACCGCAGGCGTCCGTGTCTGGCAGAATGAGCCAGGGTGCTCTGGGCACAGAGAGGGCGCTCAGCAGCTGTCACTGCTGCTCTCCTGTTTACAGATTGTGAAACCAGGGCCCACAGACTACCCAGGGTCCTGGTGAGGAGGCGGAGGGCCGGCTCTTCTCATCCGCGGTGGACTTGGTGCACTCGTTCCGCAATAGGTGCCCGCTCCCTGCAGGCTCCCGGGTGCCCACAGCTGGCCCGGAAATCCCTGGGAGAGCCACATCCAAGGGAGGCCAGAGGACTTTCACTGCCCTCCCAGCCCTCATATTTGCCCCTGTGGGCCTTGCTGTTCATCCACCTCCAAGGACATAAGACTCAGAAACTTGACTGTTGGCAGGTGGGCTGTGCTGACAGTGACACAGGGTTCAGGGTAGGTGATGTGCCAGGCACACAGGAATCCGCTGGTGGAGCTGGGGTTTGACTTCAGGGCTCCACCCATACCTGAGGGGAGGCTGTGGGGCAGTGGCAGGCCAAAACAGGCCCATCCTTTGCATGTACCCCCCACCCCCACCCCCAGACCTGAATAAAGCCTGTGGGAATGCCATGGATGCCCATGAAGCTGCCCAGATGCACCAGAACTTCTCGCAGCAGCTACTCCAAGACCACATCGAGGCCTGCAGCCTCCCTGAGCACAACCTCATCACGGTAGGGGAAAGGGTAGGGGAGGCAGAATGAGGGTGCTGGGTGGCTCCTTGGGGCCCTCTCACCCGACCTGCAGCCCCTGGGGACGCGTTTCCTGAGGAAGGAAGCACACCCTTGGCCACCATTTCCTTGCGCCTCTCCAACAAACCCTAACCCTGCCTGGCCTCAGGAGCCCCCTTGGATGGGCAGGAGAGCTGCCACCCAAGTGGGTGATGCAGGCTGCTTCCTGGGGGCCCTGACCAGCCTGAGGAGGGCAACATTCCAGGCACAGACATGTGGCCCAGCACCCCCTGCTGCTCACTAGGAAGGACCTCACCTGTGTGTCCTCTTTCCCCACAGTGGACAGACGGCCCGCCCCCCGTGCAGTTCCAAGCTCAGAATGGACCAAATACCAGCCTGGCCAGCCTCCTGTGAGACCCCTGGACGGGGCCTCTCAGCTTCTCCAAGCCTCCGTGAGGGCCTGGTGTGTCCCTGACTTCCACCCAGATGGCACTTGAGCTTTCCCTGGAGACGTGGTGGCGTGGCTGTCTCCAGGCGGCTTTCCTGACTGTCTCCAGAGCAGCCTGGGCCCCTGGGGAGCGTGGAGGGCTGATTCCTGTCCTCTCAGGATGGGCCAGCTGGCCGTTCTTGTCAGGTACCAGGAGTCCGAGTGCCGTGGCTGCTCGTGGGATGCTGGAGCTGACTTTGCAGAGCCATCCTTCAAAGTGGATTTGAACTGCTGGTCCTGCTTCCATGTCTGAGTCGTATCTCAAGAGAGTATCTTGCTAGGGAAGTGGGTGTTGGCCATCAGCCCGGTCCTGACGCTGCATGCACGGGTGGTCGGTGCCACCAAGGTACCTCATGACTTCCACAGGCCTCCTTGCTGGGCCAGAGTGTTTCCTCTGCTCGCGGCAGCCTCCTGTGCCCAGAGGCAAAATGCCAGTGTCTGACCCACAGCTGGAGGGAAGGTGATGGTGCCTGTCAGGGACGGAAATGCTTGTCTCACCCCAGTGCTTTTCCTGGCTTGCCTTTCTGGTCAGCATCCATCCTTTTGGCAGCTGGGGCCTCTAGCTAGGGGCCCTGGGGGACCCAGGAACTTGCCTTCTGAGCAGCTGCACCTTGACTGGGCTCGCTGTCCGGCTGTGGGAGTGCCCCTGCTGGTGTTGGTGTATGTGTGTGCCTATGTGTTGCTTCCCAGCCAGAGCTGGTGCTTGGAGCTGAGACTCCTGTGTGTGTATCAGCCGCCTTCTGCCTGTCAGAGTCCATAGTGCAGGGCGGGAGGGGCCTTTCTCAGCCCAGCTCGGCTCTTACCACCTTGCAGGCAGCCATTCCCTTGGTACCCTGCCCTGCTTTTAGAGGGGAGGAGGAGGAGACCAACCTGCCTTGGGTCTTGGGACAGCATTGTAACCTCTTCCTGAGCTGGACCCCAGGAGGCTCTGCCAGGCCCAGACAGCCATTTTGGCTCCGTGCTCCTCTTGAATAGGCAAGGAGATGCCCTGGGTGACCGTGACACTGGGGGCCGTCACGGCGTAGCCTAGCCCCATTGGCTTCCAGCGCCTGGGAGGGTCTCCCTGATGAGGTTGGTGTGTGGTTTTGCTAGTTACGACTGCTGGTTGGTTCAAGTCTTGTTACCCAACACTGTGAAAGCTGCTTCTCAAAGCCTCAGTGTCTGTGACGAAAGGAATGTTGGGATTGCTCAGGTCAGCTGCTTGGGCCCCAAGGCCTGGGTGGCCTTAGCCACTGGCAGGGCTGTCAAGAGACCTCCTTGTCCTGGGTCACTGCCCACATCAGGGCCCTGCCGCCCTCTTAGGGGCCAGCAACAGGCATGCAAGTAAGCTACTGAACGAAGGGACAGGCTGGGTGAAAGGACAGGCTGGCCAAGTTTTGTTCGAAAAGGCCCCGCCCTCGCTGTGTCATCCTGGGCCACTCAAGAGCCCAGCCCTGCCCCATGCTCCTCGGGGCTGCCCCTGGGTCTCTGAGGCCTGCAGAGGTGGTCTGCTGCCTGTTCATGAGCTGTCCCCATCCCCCCTTCCTCCCCCTCTGACGGTGCCCCCCGTGCAGGTTCTCTCTTCCACCAAAGGGACAGAGCACCTGTCTCGCTGCAGGTTGCGCCTGCTAGCCTGGACTCCACACTGTGCAGCCTCTCCAGACCCACATTTCCTCAGTCCTGCTTTACATTGTTTGAGTATTTATTTAAACCTTTCTTTGCTTCTAGGGCATTTTGTATGTAGAACAGTTGAAATAAGAACCTCAAAACTTAATGTCTTGTCCTGATGTTGAAGTGCTTTTAGTGACCACTTTGTTATCTATGTATATGTAAAGTTAAAGATAAGTTCTTAAGTTTACAGTTAAAAATTCAGTACTCGATATTTAATATTCCGCTCTAGCTTTATGGAAGCCAACCCGCATGTACATGCATGCGTGCAAGCTTTGAACCTCCCCTTCACTGCAGCACCTTTCAGCTACATAAAGCTGTTGTAAATACCCTCCTGTAAGTCCAGATTCAGTGCCTCACGGTTTCTCAATCATAAGAATTTAAGACAGACTGCACACAAGCCCCAGAGATATATTACAGCCAGTGTCATATAGCTGGGTGTTCAGAAAAGAAAAAAACTTCCTAACTCTTAAGCATACAGAGGGTGTGAGGGCGTAGCAGAAAGATTGCTCTTGGCAGGTTAATTGTTGAAAGCTGTTCAGACTCCCTTTTGTGTGCCTCCTGCTTCCTCCTGTCAGTAATGGTGGCCCTCAGGTCTGTGGCTCTGAGGATCCTGGTCCAGGAGGTGCAGGTTCACTCTCAGACACATAGTTGGATCCCCACAGTCACCCATGGGGGAGGCCAGGGTCCTCCCCCTGGGGTAAGCACTCCCCACCCCACTTACTGGGAACACAGGCAGGGAACTCAGAAAGAGCTGCCTGGCACAGGGGATGAAATGTGTTGGTTGCATCATCTTTGTTTCCTTAAAGGGTTTTTAATGTATGTTTGGCATACTGTCTTTTAATGGATTTTCAGTGTCTTAAGTTTTTAGCAGCCTGTATTTTCAGCTGGTGCTTTTAATCACACAAAAACATTTTTTTTTTGTAAATACAAAGCATTGTTTAAAAGAGCCATAGACCAGAGCATCTTGCTTGTAGATTTCTTTTCCTGTGTATTCAAAGTAAAATAACTTGCAGGAGCCCTCGCTCCCTGTGTCTTTGTTGTGCCGTGCGCCCCTCACATGTGCCCTGGTGAAGACGCCAAGCTCCACGGCCAGCCGGCGGGCCACGGGGCCTTCTGTAACCTACAGGGCATGAGGATGCGGAGCCCGAGACCCTGCGTGGAGAAGCTGGGGGAAACCTGCATCTCCGCCCCCTCTAGTGAGGATATTCCTCAGGCCAGCCCTGCTCCAGGGAAGGGAGCCGCTGAGACACGACAGGCACAGCCCACGGCCCTGCCTGCTCCTGGCTCTGCCACCGACCAGACTTCCTTGCATTCCCAGTGTTCTGTTTCCCGTGTTCGTAGAAGACACATGGGTCAGCCTTCATGTACCTGGGAGTTTTTTTCCTTTTTGAGGTGAAAGTCAAGTAGAATTTAATGTCTGCAATTCAGTGGCATTCAGTACATTTGCTGTGTACAACCAGCACCTCTGTCTAGTCCCAGAACACTTTCATCACCACAAAAGGAGACCCCCATCTCCATGAGCAGCCATTCCCGTTCTCTTTCCCCAGTCTCTGACAACTAATCTACTTGCAGTCGCTATGGATTTGATTGATCTGGGCATTTCACGTAAATGGAATGTGTAGCATGTCCTTTTGTGTCTGGCTTATTTCAGTTAGCTTCATGTCCTCAAGATTTTTCTACATGAGAGCAGGTATCATTGCTTCATTTCTTTTTTATGGCTAGATAATGGTCTGTTGGATGATGGATGGACCACATTTTATCCAGACACCATTGATGGGCTTTGGGCTGCTGCCCCCTTGTGGCTGTTGTGAGTAGTGCTGCTATGGTGCATCTGTGCATTTATTTTGGCACGTGTTTGCAATTCTCCTGGGTTGTGTCCTGCTTTTAATGCACATGGATAGGACCATCCTGCCACCTGTGTTGTATCAAGGCCCTTGTGTTGCTCTCATCCCTGTGCCCTGAGAGGATGCCCAGGTGACCTTGACTTTTTAAGGGCACTTCTGAAGATGCCTTTGGGCCACAGTCCCCAGGCAGAATTGCTGGCCTCTGGATGTGTGAGTGATGGGACACAATGCAGAGAACACACTTGGGAAGCAGATGATAGGAACTCAGCCAGGAGGGCTGAAGGGAAGACAGGAATGGACCTCACAGAGGCCAGCAGGTGGCCAGGGCAGCTGGCCCAAGGACCAAATACCTGGGAAAGGCATCATTGCTGTTCCTCAATAACACTCATACCCAGTCCTCAGAAATCCTGCCGGCCACTCTGCCCATTCCTGGCCATCTTCTTCACCTGCCTGAGGCCCAGTCACGTCTCCCACCTGGAGGCTCCTCCCTGAATGGTTCCAGAATATTCTGTGCTCACTTGCATCTGTCCCTTTGCGAGGAGTACTCTTGTGGTTGCTGGGTTTCACTGGGGAACGTTTTGGCCCAAGCCCGGTGTAGGGTGGGTGGTCCATGGGACAGCCCAGAGGGACGGACACACGGGCCATCCCTAGGCGGGTCCAGCAGATGCCACTGCGGACACCTGCCCACAACGTGCAGGTGTCAGCATCCTCGGTTACTGTGGGTAGGCCCCTGCCGGCCTGCACCTTAGAGGGGCCTGGACCTCACGCCCCCTGGCTGATGGGCCCCTGCCGGCCTGCACCTTAGAGGGGCCTGGACCTCACGCCCCCTGGCTGATGGGCCCCTGCTGGCCTGCACCTTAGAGGGGCCTGGACCTCACGCCCCCTGGCTGATGGGCCCCTGCTGGCCTGCACCTTAGAGGGGCCTGGACCTCACGCCCCCTGGCTGATGGGCCCCTGCCGGCCTGCACCTTAGAGGGGCCTGGACCTCACGCCCCCTGGCTGATGGGCCCCTGCCGGCCTGCACCTTAGAGGGGCCTGGACCTCACGCCCCCTGGCTGATGGGCCCCTGCTGGCCTGCACCTTAGAGGGGCCTGGACCTCACGCCCCCTGGCTGATGGGCCCCTGCTGGCCTGCACCTTAGAGGGGCCTGGACCTCACGCCCCCTGGCTGATGGGCCCCTGCCGGCCTGCACCTTAGAGGGGCCTGGACCTCACGCCCCCTGGCTGATGGGCCCCTGCCGGCCTGCACCTTAGAGGGGCCTGGACCTCACGCCCCCTGGCTGATGGGCCCCTGCTGGCCTGCACCTTAGAGGGGCCTGGACCTCACGCCCCCTGGCTGATGGGCCCCTGCTGGCCTGCACCTTAGAGGGGCCTGGACCTCACGCCCCCTGGCTGATGGGCCCCTGCCGGCCTGCACCTTAGAGGGGCCTGGACCTCACGCCCCCTGGCTGATGGGCCCCTGCCGGCCTGCACCTTAGAGGGGCCTGGACCTCACGCCCCCTGGCTGATGGGCCCCTGCTGGCCTGCACCTTAGAGGGGCCTGGACCTCACGCCCCCTGGCTGATGGGCCCCTGCTGGCCTGCACCTTAGAGGGGCCTGGACCTCACGCCCCCTGGCTGATGGGCCCCTGCCGGCCTGGACCTTAGAGGGCCCTGGGCCTCACCCCCTGGCTGATGGGCCCCTGTGGGCCTGGGGGTTTGAAGTATTCCTCATGTGTATCGGCACCCCCTTTGGTCTCCTTGAGCTCTTTGAGTTTCTATTTCCCCACGAAGAAAGCTGCTTGGGGAGATTCGTGCCGTGTTTCTGTCCAGCACCTCACGTTGCTTCTTCCGTTTGAACCACACTGCCTTCTTTCCCTAATAGAATCCCAGTCAGCTCAGAAGTGCCAAGTGGAGCCTGACACCTGCAAGGGGTCTGAGAGGGGAGGGCCTGCCGCTGACAAGTTTAAAAGTATTTTACTGCAAATTCATGCTCATGTGGTGAGATTACAACGTGGTTGGTTGGGAAAAAAAGGAAATGATTCATTTCTATGTGAATTAGGTTTTCTTAGCACTTTGATATCTTTTGATACTTTTTTCAAGGACTGGAAAATAAAAGGACTATTGTATAGTCGCTAAGTTGGGTCCCGACTCCTTGTGACCCCATGGACTGTAGCCCTGCAAGCTCCTCTGTCCATGGGATTTCCCAGGCAAGAGTACTGGAGTGAGTTGCCATTTCCTTCTTCAGGGGATCTTCCTGACCCAAGGAGCGAACTCACATCTCCTTCACTGGCAGGCAGATTCTTTACCAGGGAAGCCTAAAGGGACTGTTATGGTGATGCTTTATGAAAAATGTAACGCTCAATGAATTATGACTGCTACAACAAACGTCTTTTTAAAAATTGTAACATTCTTACACTAAGTTAGGAGTTCCCGGTATGAAGAAAAGCTCTCTGAAACAGATCCTTAGAAGTGGGGCCACTTGGTCAGTGTGTGCTTGTTCTGCTTTGAGCGTTTCTAACTACAATTCTGAATGTCAGGTGTCTGCACAACTTGATGTTCAGGCTCCGTCTGCAGGTAGGTATGCTCTGCCCAGAGCGAGTGTTTGTGTGGCCCTGGAGGATGGCCTGCTACTGAACACAGGGTTCTGAACAGCGACACTCCCCTAAAGGGTTAAATACAAGCTGCTCAGAAGTAACAGTGAACCGGAAGTAAATCTCCCTTCTCATCTTGGTGTCATCAGCTGCTGCCAGTGGCCTGGTCTGTTCCAGCCTCAGCCACCAGGGGGCGTGGACACCCCAGTCAGCGGCCCCACCAGGCAGGGCAAGCAAGCTGGGCAAGCTGGTCTGGGTGTCACTAGACCTCAATGTAGCCTGGCTCTGTCCTCGTCTGCAAGGGTGTGGGCTGACCTTTACCTCAGGGCTGCTCAGTTCCCCTCCTGTAATACACAGTTTGGAGAAGCTGATCCCCAGGGTTCTCTAGGTGCAGGGCTATACCATTCATTGCTTCATTGACTCATCAAACATTTGGCACCTACTGGGGACACAGCAGGAGCCACGTTGGACAAAGTGCCTGCCCCCAGGGAGTGGACGGTCCACCAGCAGCTCTATAATGGACCTCAGGTAGGAGCAAGTGCTGTGTTGCCTGTGAGAGAGGTAGCATACTGCAGGATGGGGCAAGCAGGGGACCCGGGGGGTAGTGGAGCTCTGTGACAGGACAAAGGGTAGCCTTCCTCAGCCAGCCAGTCAGCTGGGCAGGCAGGTGACGTTTCTAGCTTCTGCTACACAGCCATCGAGACTTCGGGGAGGGAATGGATGGCCCTCACTTCTGGACACTCCAGACAGGATGCTCCATGGGCCTCTGGGCTGCCTGTGGCATCCTGGAGGGCAAGGGCTGCCACACACACTTGCCCACCACCTCAAGTCCAGCCGAGGCCTGGGTCATGTCCAGGAAGACACTAATGGATGGACTGAGCCCTCTTGTCCAGGGGAGCAACTGAATCTCCAGGCCCCCTCAGGTTCTTCTTCCCCCAACACATTTGGGCCCACGTCCCAGAAGTGAACTCAGGTGGGACTACAGACAGGGCTGAATGTGAGGCATGGCCACGGGCTAGACGGTGGCTGACAGAGACGGGGTCAGCCACCCCCTTGTGTAACACGGACTCCAACAGCAGGTAACCAAGGGTCGGAGCCCTCCTGCCGAACCAGAGAAGATGCCTCAGAGCTGGGCCCCGAAGTCAGGAACTGTACGCCTGTTCCGTCTGTCATCTGGCAGAAGGAAGTCCCAGCAGGGCCACATTCTAATCCCTCATTCAGGATCTAGTTTTCCTGAGACCTAAAACTCCCATGGATGGAGGAGCCTGGTGGGCTGCAGTCCATGGGGTCGCAAAGTCGGGCACGACTGAAGCGACTTAGCAGTAGAAGCAGCAAAACCTTGATTAAGGAGATTACTTTTTCTCCAGGATTATTTGCCCCTCCCTGACTTTTCTGGAACAGCCGTAGACCATGCCAGGGTTGCCCTATGGAACACCCACGTGCCTTGGATACAGAGTACAGGGCTAGGTGGGTTTTGCATACAGACAGACCCCAGCATCAACTCGGACCCCATGGTGAGACAAAGAGCCCACAGCCATCTCATCTCTCCAACCTTGAAACTTTCCCTCAGGTCTCACAGCCACACCCTCAGTGAGGATAATAGGTTGGTGCTGAGCACACTCCCCTTCCTTCTCATAATTCTCATGAAAAAGGCCAGAATCTATATTTGGTCACCCAAGAAACCTCTCCACACAACACAATACATACCTGGACGCAGGGATGTCGAAGACGTTTGATCAATGCCATGTGGGCAGCTAACGAGTTGGGGCACCCAAAGGAATCACCAGTTCAAGGTCACGATTTGGGGCCAAGGTGGATTTTTGAAGCTGGTTAATCCCTCACTCCCAAGCCACACCAGACTCTAAGCTTCATGTCTGACGAGCTCCTCCAAAAGCAGTAGGCTGTAGGGTTGTATGAAGTGAATTATTCAAACCTGAGCTGACTGCTGGCGGGGGCCCTGGCACATGGAAGATACTCTGACACTCGAGGGTAGGTTTATAATATGGGAGAATTGGTCATTGATCCGAAATTCAAATCTAACTGGCCGTCCTATGTTTTCATTTGCTAAACGTGGCCACCCTGGCGGTTCAATAACATCTCTGAATAAAAGAATGTAGTCATGAAACCAGAGAGCTGGAAGATGACTGAATCCAAACCAGGACTTTTACCAGTAGGAAACAGAGCTCACAGAGCCTTGTAGCACGCTTGCTTCTCCCCATCAGAATAAAATCCCGCTTCCTCGCCGGCCTGCAAACATCAGCCGACCTCTTCCACTTAATCCCTGCCCACCAGCTGCCAGTTGTTCTCTGCCGAGCACTGCTCCCCTCTGTCCAGAATGCTCATCCCCGGGCTGAGCCCTTGTTAAGATTCAGATCTCTCAAATCTACCTGCTCACAAGTCTCCCACCCCTGTCCTAGTCAGAGCCCTTTCCAGTCCTATGTCGCATCCCCAATTACTTTTCTTTTTATTGGCTGCTCCACGTGGCATGTGGGATCTTAGTTCCCAGATTAGGGATTCAACCAGCACCCTCTGCAGTGGAAGCACGGAGTCATAATCATTGGATGTCCAGGAAAGTCTCCCCAGTTACTTCATCGACATCTTCAATGGTTGAAATCGCCTTGTTCACCTTGTTGTCAGTCTGTCCCTCCCTACTCGACTTGCTCACCACAGCATCCTGAACTCCAAGACCACAGGCCTGTGATGGCTCCAGTGGAGAACCTGGGGAGAAATTCTTGCCACAGCCCCACCTACCCCTAAGCTGCAAGCTCCTGGCTGTCTGCATCATTTGGAACAGGAGTGAAGGTTCCCAGAGAGGGGGAACTAGTGAGGCCTGCACTAGGAAGAAGATACATTTGTTGCCAGAACTAAGCCAAAGCTGTGATTCCGCCTTGTCTAACCCAAGATGTAGAAATAACCCGACTCCAAGGATCCAGGAACTTTTTCCCCTCAGGCCCCAATGCAGGGATTTCTAGGGCTTTCTATTTGTTGTTGTTCAGTCACTGAGTCATGTGGGACTCTTTGCAACCCTTTCTATACTGAAGATCAATGTTGGGCTAAGGTTAAGGGTGCTCAGTTCTCAGAAACGTTCTAGAACAGTCCCAGGTCACTGACTGAGGGGGCAACTTGAAAACTGTCCACCAGAACACGTGCTTTAAAAGATCAGAATGTGAGATGGTGTGTGTGTGGAAACAAAAGTGGATCCTGTACATCTGCATGTGGAATAGAACCTCTGTGGAAGGACATTCAAAGACTGGTGATGGTAGTTACCTGTGGGGGAGGCTCAGCAGGCCAGAGGGTCAAGGTCAGGGAGAGATGCCTTATGCCCGGTGCCTTTGCCCACTGCTCTAACCCCACAGTGCTCAGCCCTCCTTAGGGGCCCAGCAGGTATTTGTGGAATAAATGAATATAGCAATGAATGAGGGAACTTTTGAAAGGTTATTTGTCCAAAGAACAAAATAGATGGAGGCACTAAGTATGCTCTTTCATTCCATCCCCACTGCTCATCCTGCTACCACCCAGTGCCAGCCCCATGCCCATCACAGAGGAGGAAGAGAGGAGCATCCGGGCTGAGCAGACACATTCCTATAGTTCCTGTATGTCTGGGAGAACGTCTGTCTCCAAACTCTCTTGTCCTTGCTTCGGCAACAGCCCGGAAGAAAATTCTCGTAAAGAGGACCAAGACCTTGGTGAGCAGATGTGTGAGAAGCTGCCTTGCGGCAGGAAGCAGTAGAGCCTGGCAGGGTCTGGGTGGGAGCCAAAGTCAGGGAACCCTGACGGCTGCTTCCCTGCAGACTGGCCTGGAGGCCTGAATATGGAGGCAGGAAGCAGCTGGGCAGTGACAAAGAAACTTCCCTCACAAAGACACATGAGTGACCCACAGGGCATGGCCTGTGACTGCCCAGAGCTCCCTGGGGACTCCTGAATTCACTCAAGACAGGAGATGGGACACCACCTGCTCTTCACTGGAGTTTAGAAACCGCTTAAGTGCAGTGGATCTCTGTGGACTTTGAGATTCAGGCTGGTTCTGCCAGGGGAGTGGCTCCCCTCTCGCCTTGATGCCAAGCTTGCTCATGTCATACCCTCTCTGCACTCTGCATTTGGGAAATTGAAGATGGACTAGCTGATTGCTTAACTTCCTCTCAGTTCTGACAGTTCTTAACACGCTATTATCTACATGAAGATGTGAAGGGGAAAGATGAGGAGGCATTCAGAAAAAGCGGATGACCCAGGCATTTGTTGTTCAAGCATTTGTGTGTGTGTATTTTTATTTTTGGCCGCACCACGTGGCATGTGGGATCTTAACCCTCTGACCAGAGATCAAACGCTGCAGTGGAAGCATGGAGTCTTCAACACTGGACCATTAGGAATGTCTCCACTGTGTATATATTAAATGTGTGCATGTATCTATTATAAGTATTAGTATTTTGAATAATGTAGTTCTGTCCTTTGGGAATGTATTATCTAGTGGAGAGAGAGAGAAGAAAAAGAAAGAGAGGGAGAGAGAGAAGGACGAGAGAGGAGGAAAAGGAGGGAGGAAGAGAAGAAGGAAAGAAGGAAAGGCAAGCCAGCTTACATACTCTCTGTAGTTACTTAATATAAAATGTTCAAAAATGAAGATTATAAACAGAAAATATTCGTTATCAATATGCTTATTGGCCTAGTACGTGGAAATACTCTATGAAAGAGAGATTTTGTTCAGAGATTTTGTTCAGAATTGAAATTTAAACCTAGGTTCTGGTTTTATCTATTTGTGACACTAGCTGAATAAAAACCCTTGAGCCTCAATTTTCTCCCCTCCAAAATGGGGCAATGTACCTTGATCTTATATAATTTCTGGGAAGCAGAGAGACAATAAGGGAGGTAGAAGCTGGCTTAGACAGGGCAACATGCCCAGCCAGCCCCATTCAAGCTATGAACCACGTGCTACTGATTTTAAGTTTGCCAGAATATTAACCGACGTTCTTAGGAAAAGAGGCTTCCCTGGTAGCTCAGCTGGTAATGAATCTGCTTGCAATGCAGGAGACCTCGGTTTGACTCCTGGCTTGGGAAGACCCTCTTGAGAAATGAACAGCTACCTGCTCCAGTATTCTGGCTTGGAGAATCCCATGGACAGAGGAGTCTGGCAGTCCATAGGGTCACAAAGAGTTGGACACGACTGAGTGACCTTCACTTTCATTTTAAGAAAAAAGGAAACATCACATGCTCAAGGAGGGTTGTAATATAACATAACAACATGTATCAACAATATTAAAGGCTTAGCCAAATTCTCTGGTTGGAAAAAAGTTTTGTTTTTTTTTAAGCAGGGAAACTCATCATAGAATCTCTACTGATATTTTGAGTCATTCTTTTTTCTTTTTTAAGACTGTTCTTTTTTTGATGTGGACTATTCTTAAAGTTTTTATTGAATTTGTTACAATATTGCTTCTGTTGGTTTTTTGGCAGCAAGCCATGGGAGATCTTAGCTCCCTGACCAGGGATTGAACCCACACTCCCTGCATTGGACAGGAGTTCCAATGCGGAACCACCAGGAAAAGTCCCTTGGGTCATTCTGATGTCTCCTGGAATTCAGTGTGGAAAATTTTGTATTAATCAGTGTACGACAGCATTCTTGAAGAAAGCATCCAGGAAGAAACTGTAGCGAAAAGAAGGGACAAGTAGAGGGCTTAAAACATTAAGTCAAGATTTAATCTTTACCTTTAGTGATGGAGGTCATTAAAAAAAAATTTTTTTTCTTCCCGTTTTATAAAAGCAATGCAAAAAAGTCTCTGTAAAAATCAGTGTTTTGAGCAGGGTGTCATGTGGTTCATGATTTAAGAGAAATTAGTTGACATTTTGCACACGGTAGTCCAAGCATCTGTGGTAGAAATGGAAATTGCAAAGAGTAGATAGAAAAAGGAGGGCTTCCTCCGCGGTGGTCCAGCGGTTAAGAATCCGCCTGCCAATGCACGGGACACAGCTTTTCCCCCCTAACCCCCCCAACTCCCGCATAGTTCAGGCGCTATTTGACCTTCTCTTAGGGAATCAGGGGGACATTGTAGGCCAACCTCTTGATTTAGTGGTGTCTATTTCTCTCTGGAAACAGGGATTGACTGTCTTTTAAAAAACTGAAGTATAGTTGATTTACAGCGACCCCCAGGTAGTGCTAGTGGTGAAGAACTCACCTGCCAATGCAGGAGACATAAGAGACATGGGTGCCATCCCTGGGTTAGGAAGATACCCAGGAGGAGGGCACGGCAGCCCAATGTGACTTAGCACGGCACAGAACGCATAGTTGACTTACAATGTTGCATTAGTTTCAGGTATACAGCAAAGTGATTCAGTTATACATATAGATATATATATCTCTATGTATATCTTTTTTTTTTCAGATTCTTTTCCTTTAAAGGTTATTATAGAATATTGAGTATAGTTTCCTGTGCTATACAGTAAGCCCTTCTTGTTTATCTATTTTACATATACCAGAGTTAAACTGAGCTTCCACAAACTAAATAAAAAAGACAAAAACAAATAAACTTTTTTTTTTTAATGAAAAAAAAAAGGGGGGCTTCCATGGTGGCTCAAATGGTAAAGAATCTGCCTGCAATGCAGGAGACCCTGGCTCAATCCCTGGGGTGGGAAGATCCCCTGGAGGAGGGCATGGCAATCCACTTCAGTATTCTTGCCTGGAGAATCCCAAGGACAGAGGAGCCTGGCGGGCTGCAGTTCACAGGGTTGCACAGAGTAGCAGCAGCAGGAGTTTTAAATTCAGTGTCTGGGACTAAGATACTCCTAACTTATCCCTCCCCAAAGGGACTGGCTTATTACCACCCTTTCCCTGAGAGAATCAAAGCTGATTCCAGTGGACCGGCCGAATGATGCACGTTTCAGCAGACCAGAAACTCAAATATGTGAATCTCATGCGTATGTGCGTGCTAAGTCACGTCAGTTGTGTCTGACTCTTTGTGACCCTATGGACTGTAGCCTGAGAGGCTTCTCTGTCCATGGGATTCTCCAGGCAAGAATACTGCAGTGGGTTGCTATGCCCTCCTCCAGGGGATCTTCCTGATGCAGGGATGGAAACTGAGTTGCTCATGTCTCCTGCACTGGCAAGCGGGCTCTTTACAACTAGCGCCACCTGGGAAGCCCAGGTGGACTTCAGAGTGCTTGGCAAATCCAAATGAATCAGGCAATCCAAGAATCCTAGGAGGCAACGATGGAGGGGAACTTGACTGTGTGCACCTGGACTGCCACAATCACTGAGTGACGCTTGTGGGCTTTAATATTCGTGCTTCGTACCCTTTCTACTCATTGTCAGTTGGTACTCTTCCTTGTCCAGGACCACGACCCCAAGAGAAGGTCTCTGCAGGGTGGCACCCCACCAGGTCCTCGTTTTTCTAACTACTGCTGAGGCCTTGCCTTCCTCGCCACTTGTGCATTCACCTGGCTCAGTTCCCATTTCCCTATTTGGATGTGAATGTCACTTAGCCAGTTTGCCCACATGATTTCCCAGACCCAGGAAAGGACACGCCCTGATGCAGAAAGAGGCAATCACTGCTACCAGTGTGGAAAGGAAAGCCCATCCTTGGTAGGAGTTGAGTGCTCTTCTTTTTCGATGTCAGAAGCTGTTCTCCTGTCATCCATTTTGGGGATCATTTCACTCTCTCCAACGAATGCCATTTGCCTCTGATTCTTCAAAGATATAATTTTCCAGCCAAAGGGGACTCTTGTTTATGCTTAGAATTCCAGATTTCATTGACATCTCTTAATTCAACCAACATTTCCTCCTCCAGGCAATGCTTTTTTTTTTTTTTTTTTACCTTTCCCCAGAGAATCTGAGAAATTCTGTGCATTCTTTAAATAAAAAAGTGAGATGTAATTATAGGTCCTGACATTTCCAGGGATCAATCTGGAAATTACATAGAGTAGCTCTGAAATATTAATAACCTCACTTCATTTGCAATTTCCCTTTGATAAAGTTAATTTAGGTAGCCTTGACCCTAGTCAAGGCCCCCACTTGCCCTTTGCTCTTGAGTCTGGGGACTCTATTAGAACTATTTTCAGAACCTTCTCACAATTGCCTGAGAAATTAGGCCCAGGGAATTCTGGGTTCTTACACGACTCTGCCTTGCACAACGGATCAGGGGCACAGGTCTCCCTCCTTCTCATCTTTCCTGCACAGAGGCCAAAACTGAGATTAAGACAATGCAAGTTTAGGATTCAGCCGTAAAGTACCAGTGGGATGTGAACAAGTCACAGTTGCCCTCTGGGCCTCTCAGTTTCTCATGTATAAAATGAAGGGGTTGGACAATGAACTGCTCTTTGATCCCAGTTCAATTCAGAACTATAAAAGCACTGAGGGATTACTTAAATGAATAAGGCTGTATTCTCGCTCTCAGAAAGCATCCCTGTTAGTGACTGGAATGAAACAAAAAGCTCCCAAGTCCTACTGCACACCAGGTACCACACAAGGCACTTCGAGCTCACAAACCTCAGTGCAACCTTTAGAGAACTGGTGTTCCCTTTTTTGATATGGCTAAGGGAAGTAACTTGGAGTAGGAAATGGTAACCCACTTGAGTATTCTTGCCTGGAGAATCCCACGGCCAGAGGAACCTGGTGGATTACGGCCCATGGAATAGCAAAGAGTTGGACACGACTGAGCGACTAAGCTGCATGCAAGGGAAGTAACTGGCCTAGCTAGAGAGTGACAGGCGTGGGTTCGACCCCAGCTCTGCCAGTCACCAGAGTCCAAGGGTTTACTATCCACCCAGACTGCCTGGGTTTACTATCCACCCAGACTGCCTTAGACACTTGTAGAGTGTGGCAAGTGCTACAACAGAGGTACAAACAAGGCACTCTGGGAACACGGTGTCTTCATGTTTCCAGAAGTTTCCCTTCCTAGCCAAGGATTCTGTCAGCCTTACCACTTAGATCCAGGCTGAGCTCACTCAGGGAATCAGGCCCCACAGGGCTCTCTGCCAACCCTCCCATCACTCTCTCAGCATTTATTTTTTACTTTTCTCCCAGGAATGTCAGCTCACTTGTAACAATTACAATAATCCTTTCTACAAGGGAACAGTGCTTCAAGGTTTACAAAGCACTTTCACATCCATATTTCATTTAATCACTTCCTTCTCTATATTCCTAGAACCTATTCTTTGTATCTCTTTAGTATAACAGTCTGCCTTGTCCAATAGGCCTATTTCCCTTTATTGTGTTCATACCGGCTCCCAAGTTCCATCCTACAGTTCAGGTATCCCAGCGTCTTGCATATTTCTGTGCATAGGTCGGTGGGGGTGCGGTGGGGGCGATAACAGTTTGCCATATTGAATACTCAGAGTGTTGTGGATCTTTCTCATGGCTGCCTTCTTCACCCCTTCAATTCAATGGATGTCTGGTTGCATGCAAAGGGTATAACTGGGCTCCTTGGGGATAAATCAGGGGAGGAGTTCAGAAGAGCTGAGGGAAGACAGAGGTGAAAGTCTCAGACACCTGGTAGGCCATGGTGGTGCTACAGCAGAGTTTAGTTACTGCTTAGTTTTGTCTGGGGACAGGTGGGAATAAAAGGACTGCTTCTTGGAAGGGCCCCACTCAGAGCAGAAAAGTGGAACTGAAGAGCCCAATAGGGGACAGAATTAGGAAGCACCACAGATTCGACCCTCGGGAAAGAACTGACAGCTGCTTGGAAAAATCTCATAAAAAAAGGAAAAAAGGGAAGGAGAGAGCTAAATGGATAACTCTTCTAGGGCAGAGGAGTCAAATGGTTGCAGTTCTTAGGAAAACAGGAACTCTTTCTCCAACACTCAAACACTGCTTAGAAAAAGGGCAGGGAGCACAACTCCTTGGCAATTATTTAGTGAAAAGGATGAGGGGCCATCAGGTTCTTGCAATTTCTCTCTGGAGAGAGGAAGGGTGCTTTAAGTCCCAAGTTTCTCCTCTGGTGGAAAGAAGGACTTGCAAGTTATGAATTTCCCATTATCTTCAGAAATGAAGGCCAAGGACATGCAACCCCCACTGCCCCTCACAACAGGGAGGAAGAAGGCCAGTGGCCACCACTAGGGCTCAGAAAAGAGGCAGGGTATGCTCGCTAAATATTCTTCAGGAAAGGCAGTGGGCCCCCAAATTCTCCTTAGTAAAGGGGGCAGGGGCCCGAATCCCTGCACGTTTTCTTATAACAAAATCATTGTTACCCTGGCAATTCTCAGAAAAGTGGGCAAGGCAAGAATCGCTAAGACTCTTCTCAGAAGAGGGGCCAGGGGCAAGATTCCTCAAAGTTCTCCTCAGAAGAGGGTCGAACCCGTGACTCAAGTCAGAAGAGAGCCCAGGGCAACGAATCCCCTGGGGAACAAGAGCTGGCCACAGTTCGCCCAGAGTCCTTAGAGCGCGCCTCATGCGGCCCCGCCCACTGCCCGGCGTAACCGCTCCACGCCCGCCCGGCCTAAGCCGCCTCCGGCGCATTGTGGGTGGGGCGCCCCTGCTGAGCACTGCGGGGAACCCCCTGCCCAGACAGTTGTCGGCCGCCGGGTAGCCGGGCAGAACCCCCCGCCAGTGTCCGAGCAGCAGACCACGGATTGACTCGTCCTCACGCCCCGCCCCTCGCGGTGTTTCTGCCCCGAAGTTAAACCCCGCCCCCGAAGCGCCCTGACTGGACCTGAGGTCCGCTCCACTCTCCCATTGGCAAATCGCATGTCATTCATCTTGTCCCGCCTCCTCGAGCCCGCCCAAGCCCCCGGCGCGATCCCGAGGGCCAGCCGGCCCGTATGCTCATTGGCCTCCGAGTGCTGTCCGTCACGAGTCTGGCCACGCCCTCGCCGGGGCGCGGATCCCGGGAACCCTGGCCGGACCTCATTGGCCTGCGGCGCCGCCACTCGGTGAGACGTGCCTCAACCCGGAAGTGTGAGAGGCGAAATCTGCCTAGCAACCGGGGAAGCCGGGCTGCGAAGCGGGCAATTTCAGTGTGAGACGGAGCGGCGAGACCAAGCGGCAGCTTCGAGCGCTGCGCGGCGGCTCCTCCCGCCCGGGGTCAGCGCCCCGGCGCGCGCACGCGCACCCCCACTGCCCGAACGCGCTCCGCGCCGCCCGCGCAGTCAGTCGGTCGATCGTCCGTCGTCCTGTCGCCGCCGCGGTCGCCGCCGCAGGCGCCACCTGAGGGAGCTGCCGCCGCGAGACCCGAGCGGACGGGATCTGACTCTGCCACCCGAGGCCGTCTGGGGCCCAGCAGCCGCCCGCAGAGGCGCCGAGCAACTTCGGTGAGTGAGGGGCGGACGCCGCTGGTGGCGGGTCCCCGGCTTCCGGTGCCCCGGGCTTCTCTGGGGCTTCCGCTTCTCCGAGGGGGCCGCTTCCATGCGTGGACCCTCTTGTCGGGGAACCTGCTTCTCTAAGGGACCCTGCCTCTCTTAGGGGGGCCTCCCTTCCCTGAGGGTGCCCCATCTCTTTGAAGGACCTCCTGCTTCGTTAAGGGGCCCGTTTTCTGAGGGCCCCGCGTCTCAGACACCTCCTCTGAACTTCTCTAAGGGGACCCCTGCTTCTCCGCGGGTTGCTTTTATGTGGGACCGCCTCCCTTTCTGGGACCGACCCCCATCTTCACTGAGGGACCGCCACTTCTCTGAGGAGATATCCCTGTTTCTAGGGGACCCTGCCCCTCAGTTCTCCGGGGGACCCTCATCTCTGTAAGGAGATCTCTGCTTCTCTGAGCTGTTGTCCCACTGTGTACTGTGTTCCTTTTTTGCCCTTGCTTTTGTGAGGCGTCCCCTACTTTTCATACGTTCCCCTTCCTCCTACCTTTCCGCGTTGCTCTCCCTGCTTCTCTGCCCCCACTTCTCTGGGTGGCCTCCTCGTTTCCCCATGTGGCCCCCCTCCACTAATCTGAGGTGTTTCTACTTCTGTCAGAATCCTTCTTAGAGGTGTTCCTCACTTTTTTGAGTTGTCCCCACTTTTGATGGGACCCTTAACTTTTTGATGAGTACCTCCATTTTCCTGAGGGGGCCCACTACTCCAAAGTGCTCATCATATTAATGACTGGACCCTTATTTGTCTGAAGAAATGCTCCCCACTTTTCCAAAACAGTTTCCATTTTGTGGCGGACTCCTACTAATCTATGGGTGCCGCAGTGTTTGGAGGGGTCCCTGGCTTCTCTAGAGGTTCTCTTCCTAAAATGAAATGTCCCACTTTATGAGGCTCCTCACATCCCTGAAGTATGCCTCCACTCTCTCTAGATACCCCCTCTCTGATTGAGGAGGGAATGAGTTTCTTCACTTCTCTGAAGGGTCCCCCTCCATTCCTAGGGGTTCTCCTTCCACTTGCCTGAGGACATTTCCCTTTTCCTAAGGTTTCCCTCCTGATTCTCTAATGCAAAAACTCTTCCCTCACTTTTCCTTTGAGACCCCAACTTCAGACCCCTGTTTCTGTTTTTGGTACTCAACTTCTCTCTGTTCTCAAAGGAGAGATCAGAAATATGCCCCTCCCACCTTCAGTCTTCTTTCTGGCCAGATTAGGGGTATTCTCTGAATTTTTACCTCAGCTTCAGGGGATCTGGAGGAATTTGTGGCTGGAAGGGAAATTGGGAGACAGGCAAAAAACAAAATGCTGTTTTCTTTTATCCTTTAAGACCTGCTAGATTTTGGGGAGCAAGAGCTGTTGTCAAATGACAATTGTGGTTACTCCATGTTTGAGTCATGGGACCACTACAGTGTTGTCAGGCCAGTGCAGAGACAGGACGGACAGGGCTGGAGCACTGTACCCCCTTATCACACCTTCATGTTGTGGGACTGACCCACTTCCTGTCCCATCCTCAGTCCTCTCTGCACGCTAGAACTCACCCCTCACCCCTGCAAAAGCAGAAGGAGAAAAAAAAATGCTCATTCAGGTCTTCCTGCTGTGTTTTCTTTCCTGAGGTCGACTCATTTACCCCTTGATCTCTAGTGGATCTTCAGTTTGTGGGACACTCTGGTTTGAAAGGCAAGGCAAGAAGCAGGAAATGGGTCACCTTCGATCAAGGAAGGGAGGAAGGGAGGCAGAGAACAGGGGATTTGAATTCATTTCTCTAAGTTAGGTGACTTCAGCTTGGCTCAAAGGAAGTTTTTACGTGGCTTTTACAAATCTCATGTGTACTTTATTTTAGTGGCCCACCCTGAATTCCAAGTTCACTCCAGTAGCTAATTTTATCTGTTTTGCCAAACGCAGAGCTCTCTGGAGCCCAAGTTGATGAATGCTGGCATTGAGAGATGGTCCAAAGGACAGGAATGAACTCAATTTGAAACCTGAGTAACTTGTAACCACTTCGTGTCCATGCACAAGTCTCAGGCTAAAAACGTGGGGAGAAATGTTCCTGAAGTTCCGAAACATAGGCTGAACTTGTTTGGTTTAGCATTTCAACCAGCTCTTCCCTCTGACTCTGCTAGAACTACAGTTCACTTTACAGTTTGACTTAAGACTGTCTCTCTCCTGTTCATTTCCATCTGGGGCTTGCTTAATTTGCGTCCTTTGTGAAGACTCCTGCCGAGGCTATAATTTGAGTTCTAAATCTGTCGGTGGACCATGTGGACACAAGTTTCAACTCGAGCTATTTTCTTCTGTGGAGAAGGGCTTGGAGAGTTTCCTGGGCCCTCTGCTCCTGCAGTAGTCAAGTCCAGGCAGGAAGCTGCCCCAGACCTGGTTGCTTCTCTGCTGCCTCTTCCTGGTCAGCTGTAGGCACTGCCCTGAAGGGAAAAGGAAGATGGTGGGGAACTCGGGGCTTAAGATGTCCTGAGATAGGACAGAGAAGTGCTGGCACATGCTTACTATTTGAAATGAAACCCACAGGACCAGCAGGGTTAGGGAAGGGGGGAGCTTTGAAGTGAGAAGGACCTGATTCCGATTCTGGGTCTGTCCTTCCTAGCTGTGTGGCCTTAGATAAGTTTTGGCACAAGATCAGCACATTACTAAATATTTGAAGGGGGTCACATCTCCGTGAATATGTGTGAAGGTGCCTACAAATGGGAAGTGCTTCCTAGATGTGTGAATGAATGAATCTAGGATAATGAACTGGAGGCAGCCAGCACAGCACCTAGCACATGGTTGGTGTGCAATAAAGGTTGGTTGTTGTGCTCAGGAGACTATGGTTCTGGCCTGGACTCCCAGACCAGGAAGCGTTTGATATTTTGCCAAGGCTAAATATGCCTGAAGAGCAAAGAGAAAGAAACTTGTCTCTTGCAAAATCCACTGCCTGTCTGGGTCTAGCATTTTTCTGTGTTCAGATAGCAGTTGTGAGATAGATTGGCTTTGTGGCAGGGGTGTGTGTTTGCCTTGGCCTTGCTTTCTCCCTCTGTAAAATGGGGTAACCTGTGAGTTAAGGACAAGGAGATATATTACTATAATTAGACCACAGGTCAGATAGAAGATTATTACAAACTTGAATTGTGGGAAGAAAAAGAAAGTGAACCATATAGGATCCTAGGCCAGATTTTGGGACTGCTTGACTGAAGGATATGCAACCTGATAAGTGATCTCTTCTTACATTAGAACCTTGGAAGATGAACCATTCTTTTTGGGTAATGGATCAGATTTGGGGACAAAAGACTGCAAACGTGATGTACAAAGGCATTTGTTGCCACACAATAATAGTACATTGAATGTGTAGCGTAGTGCCCATGAGATCAGAATTCATCTTGAGGTCCCAAATATCCAGAGAACTGTGGAGATGCTAACTCAACCTCTGCAGATGGGAACTGGAATGAATGGGCAGGACACTTTTTTTTTTCTGAGAAGCTGTTTTTCTTAGCAATTAGTGAAAGCCTTAAAATTGGGCCTGATGAGTTGGGCTCAGCCTTTTTTACTTATTCATGTGGGGACAGATGGCACTTGTCCCTGATAGCTACAACCTGGGTTGCAGGGGAATAGTGAGTGAGAAATCTGAGCTAGGCCTCCACTGCATTGCTCCCAAATTAGAAGAAAAGGATTCCCTCCAAAAAATATCCCCTCTCCCTTCCTCTGCCCTCCACTCCCCCTCTCCCTCTCTCTTTCATACACACACAGTGAATTTAACTGTTGAAGCTAAGAAATATCTGCCAATTTTAAATTTCTCTTAATTTTCTTAAGGACATTTATTCCATTATATGGGAAAGGAGCAAAGTTTATTATTTTTAAAATATAAAACACAAGGTTAAGTAGGGATTATTATCCCTTCTGAAATTATCTCTTATGTACCACAGACTTCACTTTGGTGGATGGTGGCGCCACCATCTCATCTCTTTTATCTAACAGGAAGTTTTTTAAACCTTTTTTTTTTTTTTTGAATTGAAAGATCCTTACAGCAATAAAAACCCTTGGATAGTTTGAAATGATATTGATCTAGGTACATTTATTAGATGTAATGTAACATGGTTATCCGTTGGTAGGCTGCTCTAAAAGACATGTGGGTCCCAACACTGCCCAGCTTCTAACTCTGGACGATAAACTGTTGATTTATATAACTGAAATAGTGGGGAAGTCAGGGTTTCCTTCCTGTTGGAGACAGCACTGGGGGCATTAAATCCGTGAGGGATTTTGATGATAAGAAAGAAGCTGACCTCTTTCGAAATTGGGAAGTAACTACTCTATGGAGTTGTTCTATTCAAATGAATGGATGTTGTTATTTTGAATTTCTAGTTTTAAGTTTGACATTATCCTCTCTGCAGACTGTCTACCTTTGTCTATATGGGTGTGTTGCTTGGATATGAATTTATCCCTCCAAACTGGCATATAAGGGACGTTTGAACACTCAAGTAAGGGCTTAACTTGCTACGAGTTTTCCTGTGTGGCCTTAAGGTACCGTTTTTGTTTTCTAATGTAACTTAAATTGGATTGGAAAATAGAAAGTGTTAGATCTCCTGGCTTATATAACTTCCTATGCCAGCAAATAATTCAGCAATAAGTGGACGCCAGTGATGCACCAGGCACACCGTGCTGGGTGCTGGAAGTGTGGCAGTGAGCTGGCTAGAGAGATGCAGTCAGGCCTCTAGGACCTTAGTCCCTGTCACAGACAAATAGACAAATGAAAGAAAGACTATCTCAGGGCTTCTCTGAGAATATCCCTGGATGTTGAGATTTTGGGGTAGAGTTTCTTGAAGGTTTGGAAATGAAACCTTACTACCCTTCTGAGTTCCTCACTGGACTCTTGTTTTCTGTTTCCTCCCTCTGAAAGGAGGCAGAAATTATGGTGTTTTCCCAGTTGATTGTTGGCTTTTGGCACTAGTTGATCCAGGATGACTGGGGCTATAGTCTTGGAGAAACAAAAGAGATTCTGGAATGGTTATTTCCCAGAACATTTTCGGCTTTACTTCTGAAGCTGGTGGCAGTGTGTTTTTGGAATCCCGTAGTATTTCTTCATGGCAGTGCCTATTATGCAAAGAGATGCATGCATGCATGCATGCATGCTAAGTTGCTTCAGTCGTGTCCAACTCTGCGCGACCCTATGGACTGTAGCCCACCAGGCTCCTCTGTCCGTGGGATTCTCCAGGCAAGAATACTGGAGTGGGCAGAAGTGCCCTTCTCCAGGGGATCTTCCCGAACCAGGGACTGAACCCATGTCTCTTCTGTCTCCTGCATTGGCAGGAGTGTTCTTTACCACTAGTGCCACCTGGGAAGCCCAGATATGCAAAGAGATATACAACTCTAAATGTCCTCTTGCTTCATTTGGAATCTCTTAAAAAAAAAATCAGACAAGGGTAGTACTTGGCTGTTGTTTATGGCAATGGAAAGGTGAGACTTCGAAGAGCTAAGTTGCTTTATCTTGTATTAGTATTTTTGGCGCAGAGTTCCCTCTGCCCTACGGTTCCTTCTTATACTGGGACTGGGGAAGCACTAGTTTGATTTTCCTGTGTTGTGGTCCAGATTTGATGTTAGTCCACGTAGATCAATCATGTGACAGGTGTTTTTCTAAGTAAGTGTATTTGTGAGGGGTGGAGCCAGAGAGCAGGGGTGAATACTCCTCATTCAGGGCCCAGGTTCCAGGGGAGAGGGAGCATATTACAAGGAGTTCCTAGTAGTCTTCTTTTCCTTTCTCTCCACCCCAGTACTGACTGCTGAGGTGAAGAGGAAAGCCGAGGCCGGAAGTGGGCGTGGACAAGTATTGCAACTGTGCACGTGATCAGGCTCCCACCTCTGGGCTCTGCTGCCCTTGGGAAGTGGATGCTTGTTCACTCTTCACTTCCTGTTCCCCGCCCTCCAGGCTACGTTCTTAGGCTCCAGTGTGAGCATAGAAAACATGTTAAGGCTCTCACTTTTTGCTCAGTAAGCTGCTCTGTCAGAGCTGGGAGCTAGTGGACCTACACTTAGCAGGGCTGTGGCCCCAGCTCATGTACCCACAGATTCAGGACTGTCTGGCAGGGTGGTTGACAGGACAGTTTCCTGTTGCATTATCACAGGGTTCCCTGCAGTAGCTTGCCTGCAAAAGGCTGCTCTGGAGATGTGTATAGAACTTACGGAAGCAGACAGTAGATAGATCCTCTGCAAGAGTGTGTTCTTGGATAACTGTTTGCTGTTATTTGTCTTTACTGCTTGGTAAAAAGTGCCATGGGAGGCCCTGTGTGCAATAGAAACTTTAGAGCCAGAAAGCCAGATTCTGCCACTTGCTGGCTCTGTGCCCTTAGGAAAGTGGCCTAACACTGGAGCCTCAATCTCTTCATTTGCTGGTGGGATGGTAAGCGCGAAGCAAGCAGCCAGACTGTTGTAGGTGCCTAGTAAAGGTAGCTTCCTAGGCGGCTCAGTGGTAAAGAATCTGCCTGCCAATACAGGGGATCCCCTGGAGGAGGAAATGGCAACCCACTTCAGTATTGTTGCCTGGGAAATCCCACGGACAGAGGAGCCTGGCAGGTTACAGTCCATGGGGTTGCAAAGAGTTGAACACAACTTAGCAACTAAACAACAGTACAGGTAATTGTTATAGAATCATATCAAGACTGCGTATTCCTCTTGAGGTTGGCACCCGATGGCTACCAATGACAGTTAATATTGCCCAAGAGCAAACCAGTCCATGTTGGGGCCACAGGCTGCTGTTTATGACTGAGGGCCAGTGATCTGGAGCCACAGTTCTCAATTTTTTTGGCACCAGGGACTGGTTTCATGGAGGACAGTTTTACCACAAACCGGAGGGAAGGAGGATGGTACTGGGATGATTCCAGCACATTACATTTATTGTGCACTTTATTTCTGTTGGTACATCAGCTCCACCTCAGATCGTCAGGCATTCCCAGAGGCTGGAGACCCCTGATCTGTAGGTTCCTGGATTGGCTGGCTTTTCCCAATGGGTAGCCCTCAACTGCCCCTGCTGCTGCCACCACCACTGCACCCCCTTGGTATACCCTGCGGACTTGCTGCGCCTTCTGAAGCATGACAGCGTGACTAGGAGAAAGGCTCGGGCTTGCACACTATGTGCCTGCAGGATGTTACAGCAAAAGCCTTACCTTCAAGTGTGATGGGAGTGCTCCTTTAACTTGATAAGGGTTAGGCACCTGGCTGGATACAGTGGCCTTCATGTGCTGCTAGGAAGAGAGAGGCGCATGAACTGGAAAGTGCAGCAAAATGCTGCATCTGGAATGTGGAAGGAGGGATGGATCAGAGAGCCTGCGAGGGAAGGGGAACTGAGTGTCTGGGTACTCAGGAGAGGAGCGGCACGGGCATCATCGGGCACCTGGATGTAAAACAGTCTGGTGACTTCCTTGACCTGAGGTGGCTATGCTTACTTAAAAATCAGTGTTTAAATGGAACACCTTGGGCAAGAAAAGCTCAGTTACCATCAAAAGTAGAGAGCCTTATAAAATGTGCCATAGTAGGATTCAAGATTGAACTATCAAGTTGTATTTAAACTGACCTCTGACTAAGTATTTTCAATCAGAAACCAGTGGTGACTAGTGAAATCAGACTGTGCAGACACTCTTTGTAATAGTATGCAGTCTACATGGGGGATGGAGAATGGGGGCTGCTTCTGATTGTTTTTTAATATTTATGTATTTCAGCTGCGCCGAGTGTTAGTTGCAGCACGCAGGAGCTTTAGTTGTGGCATGTGGAATCTAGTGCCCTGACCAGGAACAGAACCTGGGCTCTCTGTGCTGGCCATGCAGTCTTAGCCACTGGACCACCAGGGAAGTCTCTGCTTTTGAATTTTTGTTTCCTTTGAGAATTGTCATTAAAATTTTTTTTGAACAAATTGTATTGATTTATTTTTGACTATGCTGGGTCAAAAACTGCTGCACAGACGTTTCTCTAGTTGCAGTGAATGGGGGCTGTGCTCGAGTTGCAGTGCTCTGGCTGCTCACCGCGGAAGGCGGCTTCCAGGCCCGCGGGCCGCAATGGTTGTGGTGTGCTGTCCCAGTGGATGCAGCTCCCCGGGCTCTAGAGTGTGGACTCAGTAGTCAGGGTGCTCCGGGTTAGTTGTTCTGTGGCACGTGGGATCTTCCGGAGTCAGGGATCGAACCTGTGTCCCCTGCATTGACAAGTGGATTCTCTACCACTGAGCCACTAGGGAAGCCCTAAGCTGGTCTAAAATTCTTAACATGCAGAACAATTTTTTAACTTGCATGACATTTTCAAGGTTTAGGCTTTATATGTATAAAGGTTTCAAGTTTGTATTTATCCTCTTTAAGTATCTATACTGAAGGTTGATTTTTTGAAATTTATATTTTTTTTAATTGAAGGATAATTGCTTTACAGGATTTTGTTGTTTTCTGTCAAACCTCAACATGAATCAGCCATAGGTATACATCTGTCCCCTTCCTTTTGAACCTCCCTCCCATCTCCCTCCACATCTCACTCCTCTAGGTTGATACAGAGCCCCTGTTTGACTTTCCTGAACCATACAGCAAATTCTCATTGTTTATCTATTTTACATATGGTGAAGGTTTATTTTTGACCCAAATTTGAAGAAAAGAGTTTACTTGCTCTCAGACCAGGAGTTGGTGAAATTGTAGGCCTGACTAGGTCAGCATGGAATAGGGCAAGCTGTGAGGGAGAAAACTAGAAAGACCCACCTCATATATTTTCTGTAATAAAATGCTGGGCACCAGTGGAGGCGGCAAGTACTCATCCTATTAGGAAAACTTTTGGAGGAATGTTTTCCTCCTTCCTATGTCAAGTTGGAAGATCAGCCATTTAATAACTGGGAGAGGGAAGTATGAACTGGATACCAAGGTTTTAAAATATGTTTTTCTTCATGTCTAAACCAAGGATGTTTATTAGCAAATGAATGATGTGACTAACACTTTCTTTGTTAAGCGGTTTTGAATAGATTTATTTCTAGACTTAAGACTGTCATATAGCACTTTTTATTTTTCCTGGTCGTCTTCTGATTTTTTTTTCCCTTTTAATTGTTTAATTCATAGAAAACATGGTTCACTGACTAACTTTTCAAAGACTTAAAATAGATCTAAATTAGGTGTGCCTTTTTTTTGTCAGCCATGTATAGACACAAAAGAGATACTCCTTGCCAACTGGTGACACATGCAGATGAAGACAGAGTGGGAGATACATTTCCGGTTCCGGTTCACAGTGATACTTCTTAGCAGTTTGTATTTAACCCTTTAGGGAAGCATTTGTGCTCAGAACCCTGTAATAGAGGGATAGCATCAGGGTCAGAGAGACTAACTCCATGTTGCATTGACACTAAGTGTTCAGAGTCTTAGTTAGAAAGGATACTCAAACACATGTTGACAAGGTGGCTCACCTCCAGAGAGCTGCGCTTCAGAGAGCTTTCCTGGGATGAGGCAAATAGGAGCCGATATCTCCCACAAACTCCAAGTCTAGTGTAAAAGTGTTGTGATTGTTTTTAAACAGTGACATTTGTTGTAGCAGCTGTAATGTGTTGAGAGTATAGTATTTTTCTTAAAGTACATCCTTTTTAACTCTTTTCTGGTCCTTGAAAAACGTACCAAAAATATCAAAGTACTAGGGAAATGAAATTGACATAGAAACGAATCTTTTCTGTTCCCAACCCAGTTGCTTTGTAATCTCACCATCTGAATATGAATTTGGGGTGAAATAAGAAACTTAAAAATAATCCTCTTAGAGACTGTGGTTATATTGTCTCTATCCCCTGTTTGACTTTCCTGAACCATACAGCAAATTCTCATTGTTTATCTATTTTACATATGGTGAAGGTTTATTTTTGACCCAAATTTGAAGAAAAGAGTTTACTTGCTCTCAGACCAGGAGTTGGTGAAATTGTAGGCCTGACTAGGTCAGCATGGAATAGGGCAAGCTGTGAGGGAGAAAACTAGAAAGACCCACCTCATATATTTTCTGTAATAAAATGCTGGGCACCAGTGGAGGCGGCAAGTACTCATCCTATTAGGAAAACTTTTGGAGGAATGTTTTCCTCCTTCCTATGTCAAGTTGGAAGATCAGCCATTTAATAACTGGGAGAGGGAAGTATGAACTGGATACCAAGGTTTTAAAATATGTTTTTCTTCATGTCTAAACCAAGGATGTTTATTAGCAAATGAATGATGTGACTAACACTTTCTTTGTTAAGCGGTTTTGAATAGATTTATTTCTAGACTTAAGACTGTCATATAGCACTTTTTATTTTTCCTGGTCGTCTTCTGATTTTTTTTTCCCTTTTAATTGTTTAATTCATAGAAAACATGGTTCACTGACTAACTTTTCAAAGACTTAAAATAGATCTAAATTAGGTGTGCCTTTTTTTTGTCAGCCATGTATAGACACAAAAGAGATACTCCTTGCCAACTGGTGACACATGCAGATGAAGACAGAGTGGGAGATACATTTCCGGTTCCGGTTCACAGTGATACTTCTTAGCAGTTTGTATTTAACCCTTTAGGGAAGCATTTGTGCTCAGAACCCTGTAATAGAGGGATAGCATCAGGGTCAGAGAGACTAACTCCATGTTGCATTGCACTAAGTGTTCAGAGTCTTAGTTAGAAAGGATACTCAAACACATGTTGACAAGGTGGCTCACCTCCAGAGAGCTGCGCTTCAGAGAGCTTTCCTGGGATGAGGCAAATAGGAGCCGATATCTCCCACAAACTCCAAGTCTAGTGTAAAAGTGTTGTGATTGTTTTTAAACAGTGACATTTGTTGTAGCAGCTGTAATGTGTTGAGAGTATAGTATTTTTCTTAAAGTACATCCTTTTTAACTCTTTTCTGGTCCTTGAAAAACGTACCAAAAATATCAAAGTACTAGGGAAATGAAATTGACATAGAAACGAATCTTTTCTGTTCCCAACCCAGTTGCTTTGTAATCTCACCATCTGAATATGAATTTGGGGTGAAATAAGAAACTTAAAAATAATCCTCTTAGAGACTGTGGTTATATTGTCTCTAGACTCAATGAAAATAGTTTTAGAGTACTAAAAATGCAAAGTGTGGAAAGCAGTCAGTGCTCTTTTTCTTTTTAAATAATCTTTTTTTAATTTTATGATCACATTTCTAGGTGCGCGTATGTGTTAATTTTTGGCTGGATTGGGTCTTTGTCGCTGCATGTGGGCTTTCTCTAGTTGCGTGGAGTTAGCTCCTCTCTCGTTGTGCTGCGTCGGCTTCTCCTGGTGGTGGCTTTTCCTGTTGCAAAGCCCAGGTTCTAGGGTTTGTGGGCCTCAGTAGTCGTGGTGCACAGGATTAGTTGCCCCTCAGCACATGGAATCATCTCGGACCAGGGATAGCACCCATGTCCCCTGCACTGGCAGGTAGATTCTTAACCACTGGGCACCAGGGAAGTCTAGTGCTCTTTGTCATAAGGGGACCTTTTTTTAAAAAAATACTTATTTTTTCTTTGGCTGCAGTGGGAGTTTGTTGCAGCATGTGGGATCTAGTTCCTTGACCAGGGATCCAACCCGGGCCCCCTGCGTTGAGAGCTCAGAGTCTTAGCCATTGGACCATGAGGGAAGTTCCCCCCACCCCCTTAAAAAAAAAAAAAAAAAACTTTGGAGAGCTTCTTAAAATACAAGTTGGAGCCTAGTATCACTGTTTGATTGCGGTAATCTAAAAATTGGTTAAAGTCTTCATAACTAAGCCTGCTTAGCTTGTGAATTTAAGCATTCTGAGAGAGAAAGCCAACTAGAAAGTTTAAAGGATAATGAATTCACCCGTTTTCAGCCCTTCCTGCGCCAAAGCCACTCCAGGAGTAGCCAACTCTGGCCCCTTGCCTCTGCTATTCTTGGTGCCTAGGATGTCCATCCATTAAGAGCTGGCTCAAATGTCACATCCGCAAAGATTTCCCAGAGCCCTTCTCAGAGAGGGGAGCAGTCTTTCCTCTGTGAGTCCTGTCTTTTCCTACGAATGCATTTTCTGCATGGAAATCATTCTGTGTCTTTCTGTGCCACCAGCCTGTGAACTTGTGGAGCTGTTGCCTCTAGGCTCCCCAGCCTACAAAATCCAGTTCTTATTTATCACATAAGACATCTTAAATTTTTGTCCACCAGAAACTTCAAAGAAATTTTCTGATTAAAACCCAAAAAGTACAGTACCTTAAACATTCAGTAGGTGATGCTACTCCTTTTCAATCAGTTTCACACTACTTTGGAGCCTTTGACCAATTTCTGCTTTATAAATGAGGACACAAACATGGAATTTGGCCCAAATTTCTTTTCGTCAGTCCCTCTGTTGTACAAGAATTTAGCTCAGATGGTGTTTGGAAGTTTATCTAATAGTACATTAGAGAGATAATTAGAATATTTCTTCAGTGGTTAGGGTGGAAGGAGGCTTGGCTATTATTAGCAAGGATCTGAAGGATATGAAGTGAATTTGGCAGAAAATTTTGTTTAACCTAATAACAGAAGTGTTTTTATGTTAAGTGGCATCTGTAAGTATTTAGTGACTGCCTTGTTCTTAGGGCAGAGGGAAAAACTTCAAGAGAAACATAGTTCTAGCCCTACTTGTTTGTTAGTGGTTTCAGTTTTAGAATGGCATCTGAAGGTGATTGCAGCATATTTCTTAATCACCAGCTGAACTATTTGCTGTTTAGTCCAGTACTATGGTGGGGCTTCCCTGGTGGCTCAGACGGTAAAGTGTCTGCCTGCAGCACAGGAGACGTGGGTTCGATTCCTGGGTCGGGATGATCCCCTGAAGAAGGAAATGGCAATCCACTCCAGCACTCTTGCCTGGAAAATCCCATAGACGGAGGAGCCTGGAAGGCTGCAATCCATGGGGTCGCTGAGGGTCAGATGCGACTGAGCGACTTCACTGCACTTCACTTCCAGTACTGTGGCACAAGGCCTCAAAGCCAAGCAGCATCAGCATTCACCCACCTGAGCGTCTGGGACCCCACACAGGTCTGGATTCACCATCACTTTTTCCATCTACACACTTGGTCCTCTCTTCCTATCACAAAACAAACCATTTTGCCCGTTGCCAGCCAGAGAAGGTGGCACTATTCTTTGGAGGACCACCTGTCACCAGTTCACATCTGAGTCCATGGGGCCATGTCATTACTGCGTCACAGCTGATGCCTTCCTCTTTAAAACAGGATGGTTGTCACCTGGGTGACTTACACAGGGTTTGCTCAGATTCTGGGATCCTTGTGTCAGGCTCAGGTCTTGGACCTCCCACCTGACCACACTTTGCTGTGTCTGTGTTTAATCAAGTAGGATTAATCATGACCCAGTTGAGGAGCAGTGAGGTAATATTTTGCTTGTATTGCTTTAATATACATCATCTGATTAATTGTTGAGTAAAGCAATTCTCAAAATACAGAGCTGCCAATTTAGAGTAAAAATCATATTTGCTTTAAACTACCTTTGCCTCTGGGATCACGGATTTTTCTGCATTCCTCTACCCATTTACCTGTTTGAGAATAAACTGTTTTTGTTTGGTTTTTGAATTTGAACATTTAAATTTCTTTGTAGCAAAGCAAATTGTTGACAAAACTGAGTCAGGCAAGGTGTCTGCTCAACAGCTTGTATTTTGTATCATTTTTAGTTTAAGGAATGCTTCTCCTTTGGCCCTGGAGAGGTTGTACCAGATGTTGGCTTTAAGCCCTTGGAAGATTTTTTGGGTAGGGTTGGGGGTGGAAACAGCAACAAAAAGTTGCCAGTTAGGTATGGAACTCACAATTAAAAGTCTTTTTTGAACTTCTTATTGAGGTGGTGGTGGGGGGGAAATGGCAGAAAACTTTTTATTTGTAAAACTTATTCTACATTGTTTTTAAAGTTTGGGGTCAAGACCAGTTGTGGGTCAGAATTACATTGATTCTTTTTTAAAAAATGAAATAGAAAAATATCACTACATTTCAAGTGGTAAAGGTATGTTTGGTGAAACTTTGTTTCACTTGATGAATATGTATCAGGATGTGTTGTCTAGGTGTCTCATCATGAATTATTTGTATTAATTCCATAAAAAGAGCTTCCCTGGTGGCTCAGAGGGTAAAGCCTCTGCGTGCAATGCAGGAGACCTGGGTTCGATCCCTGGGTCGGGAAGATCCCCTGGAGAAGGAAATGGCAACCTACTTCAGTACTCTTGCCTGGAAAATCCCATGGATGGAGAAGCCTGGTAGACTTACAGTCCACGGGATCACAGAGTCGACACAACTGAGCAACTTTACTTTCATAAAAATAACTTGGGAAGGGCCTTTTTTGGTGATTCTTCAGAACCTCCTCTTGGCAGAGAACTCGAATTCTGGTTCTGGTCTGATTTCTGGTAGGGCCGAGTTTCAGTCCTCCTTTCTCTGGAGGCCCAGGGAAAAGTCCCATAACGCCTGGGTATCTGTAGGTGGCAGGAGACATCTGTAAGGCCACCCCTTTCAGCCCCCCTTCCCCCTTCTTCTTTTAACGTGGCTTCCTTGAAATCTTTGATGTTAGTACTTGGATCTGAAGTTCTATGTCTCTATAGGAGGTTTTCTGAGAGACTGTATTCTTGTATTTAAGGGCTTCCCTGGTGGTGCAGAGGTTAAAGCCTCTGCCTGCAATGTGGGAGACCTGGGTTCGATCCCTGGGTCAGGAAGATCCCCTGGAGAAGGAAATGGCAACCCACTCCAGTATTCTTGCCTGGAGAATCCCGTGGATGGAGGAGCTTGGTGGGCTACAGTTCACGGGTCGCAAAGAGGCGGACACGACTGAGCGACTTCACTGTCACTTTCAGAACCTAACCTTGATATTGAGAACTTCTTGTAATACAAGATATTTTCCCAATGAAAATTGTGTTTTGCTTTATGTAGTTGAATATCTCCAAAGCCCATCCTCTTGGGTTAGACTGTGCCGTGTTTCCTCCACATCACTGCAGAAGGAAGGGTGCAGATTTGCTTTCTTGGGAGGTTTCACCTTCTCCTCGGGGCACTGGGCAGATTGAGAGGTAACTGGAGAAGGAGAGCAGTCATCTCTTAGGTGTTTTTAAGTGGGTGGGTCTGGCGCTTACTTTGTAGAACTCTCTTTATTGAGCTGGAGGAATTACGGTTTCACCGATCCCCGTTAGGGGAACTTCTGTGTGTCGACCCCGCGGGGGTGGCATTCTAACCTCGGTTTTCAGAAGCAGTTGCTCGATGTCTCGCAGCCCAGTTGGAGCGAGGTCAGCAGTGAGCGCGCCGTGAGTCAGCCCTGGGCGCGGCCCGCTCGGCTGGGCCGCGCGGGTTAGCTGGCGACGACCCTTCGGCGCTGCTACAGGAGCACGCCCGAGCCCTCGTGGGAAACCGGCGCACGGGGCAGGGCGTCCCGTGGAGGGCTGTCGGGAGGGGCGGTGCTTCCGGGGCGGTACCGGTGAACTGACCCCGCCCACCACACAAGACCCCGCCCACCAACTGCCTGGCCCCGCCCAGCCGGGCGCGGGCGGGCGGCGTCGCCTTTAAGAGCTCCCCGGTGTTTTGGGGGCCGCGGGCCGGGCGCGCTGACCTGGTGCGCATGTCCCGGGCGGTGACGCCGGCGCCGGGCTCCATGTGTGCGGCCGAGGGGCGCATTATCTGGCCGGCGGCGCGGGCGGGCGGGCGGACCGGCGGAGCGAGCGCCGCGGGCCCGGGCGGCCCCACAGGCGGAGCGAGCGCGCGCGGCCCAGCGCCCCCAGCCCCTCGGCCGCCCGGCCCCGCAGGCGACCCCGACCCCGGCCCCGCGGCCCCTTGAATCCGCACACTGTCCTAGGGCCCGGCCGGCCCGCGGCCCGGTAAGTTCCGGACCAAACTTGGCGCGGGGCGGGGGCTGGGGTCATGGCCGGGGTCGCGTGAGGGAGACTGGAGCGGCAGGGGCGGTGTGGGCTGGGCAGGGTCGGAAGGTCTGGGGGCTGTGAGGGACCCCGATGCGAGCGTGGAAAAGTGAGAGCGAGCGAGTTCTACTCCTTGTATTCCGGGAGCGTCTTCCTCGCGCTGCCCTGGAAAGTTCCGCGCTCCGACGCCGCCCGGGCACGTGGGGGCCGGGCCGGGCGGGGGTCCCGGAAAGTCGCGGCATCGCCCCTCTTCCTCTTGCGCTTCCTCTGGGGGTCAGAGCCTGGGCCAGGTCGTGAGGTGCAGCTTCCGAGCGGCTGGGACGGGCAGGGGGGCAGTGGCACGTGGGCGCGCGGGGCGGGGGTCCCGGGCGGGAGACGAGGGTCGCGGGCCGGCCGGGCCGCGGCGCTGAACCCCGCGGCGACGGCGACGGCGGCTGCGGATCCCGTGTCAGAATAAGAGTCCCCGCGCGCCCACGCCTGCAGGGCTGGCCCTCCCCCCCGGCTCGCGCCCTTCCTGCCTGACCCCGGGGAGCCACGGGACCCTTCCCCCTCTCTGGGTTCCGGCCTTTCTCAGGGCCTTATACTTTAAATTTGCCTCTCCATCTAGGCGTTGGCTGTATTGATATCTTTTTTCCCACCTGGAAAGGGTTGGCATCAGTGACTAGACAGCAGCAGCTGGCCTTTTAAAGGGATTATTGCCAAGAATCGGAATTGATCACTTCAACAAGGAAAGGCTTATGGGCAGGGCCCTAGCCTAGAGCTTGACTGACACTTGGTGTGTATGTAAACACCGGGACCCAGAAATGAATGGGTACCCCTCCCTTAGGCACTGAATGACTTGGGAAACGTGCGTGCACGTTTCTTCTTGCCCTGGGAATTTTGCAGGGACTGCTTAATTTTGTGTATTTGACCCTACCTCTTTACGTGTGTGGTTCATCCTTATCTTTAGAGCTTTGGATTCTTTAGATCAAAGTCCGAGTGAGTCACTTGAGCCTTTAATTTTTTTCTCTTCCTTACCCTTTTACTTCTTTCAGTTTTCTCAGAGTACATAGTGCTGGTTAAGTCTGTGGTTCTTGTGTGTCCATTTTACACAGTGACACCTTCTGGCTGTGGTAGCACAGAGAAACTGAGGGACAGACAGCCTTCTGTGCAGTTGCTTCAGTGTTAGACCTACTGTCCTGTTGATACTCTTTTTCTTCTGATAGTGGTTAGAAGTTTTCTTTTAAGTTCAGTTCAATTCAGTCACTCGGTGATGTCCAACTCATTCCGACCCTGTGGACTGCAACACCCCAGGCTTCTCTGTCCATCACTTCCGGAGCTTGCTCAAATTCATGGCCACCAAGTTGGTGATGCTATTGAACCATCTTATCCTCTGTCGTCCCCTTCTCCTCCTGCCTTCAATCTTATGCGAAATGTTCACTGGCACCAGAGTGCTGGTAGCTTGTTAGACCTGACAGCAAGTTGTGGAGGAAAGACCAAACTGGCCCTAATTTGAGTGCCCACTGTATGCTAAGCTAGTTCACAGACATATTATTTCAGTGCCACTAATAATCTGATTTGGGAAGGGAGAGTATAGTCCTCATATTATAGGTGAGATAACTGGAGGCCAGGACTTCTTGAGGCCAGGCTGCTTGCCCAAGATTGCTGAGTAGTAGAGAGGTAGAGCTGGGCTTGCGCCTGCCCTGTGGAACACCGGAGCCCAGGAATGCTCCGGTTTGCAAGCTGTGTATGAGGATTTTCTGGAAGCTCCCACAACACAAAGCCATGTGCTTGACCAAGCTTCAGTACACCTCTGCTTGGAGTTGGGGGATGATCTGGTAACTCCGTTTCTAGCCCTGGTTTGTCCTTGGGGAGCAGAGTTACCAGGTGGCTTTTAAGAACCAAGCCACAGAGTCACCCCATTGCTTTGCTTCTATAGCCTGTAACTCAGAAAAGTTGGCCCTTTTTTTGGAGGAAGCGGTTTAGATTGGGGATTTTGAGAGTGATCTGCTAGACCCTCTCCTCGCTAACTCTCCCACCCTTCAGCTTTCATTCCCTCTGAAGTAAAGTAAATGTCGCTCAGTCGTGTCTGACTCTTTGTGACCCCATGGACTGCAGCCTGCCAGGCTCCTCCATCCATGGAATTTTCCAGGCAAGAAGACTGAGTGGGTTGCCATTTCCTTCTCCAGAAGATCTTCCCCACCCAGGGACTGAACCTAGGTCTCCCGCGTTGTAGGCAGACACTTTTACCGTGTGAGCCACCGGGAAAATCATCCCCTCTGCTGCCTCTAAAATTCTGAAGCTGATTTTTGCAGAGGATTGCCTGTCATCTTGGATGGGGTGTAGAGAATGGGATTAATGTAGTAATGATTTGGATGCATTGTTATTTCCATTCAGATGACATCATTTTTTTAAAATGTCAAGTCATCTCTATTAATGCAGTATCATTTGGCAGATCCTACAATCCTATATTTTGATAGAGAGGAAAGGAAAAAAATCCTGGAAGAATTTGTAGCAAGATGTCAACAAAATCTTTGGGTTAGGATTAGCAGTAGTTTTTTGTTTTTATAAACTTTTTGGTTTCTGTATTTTACAAGTTTTTTTAAGAACACTTTTAAATTTAAGTATTGAATGATAAAGCATTTAAAAGACTCCAGTTCTCAGCTCTTGTAAGTAGTTCTTCTCACTTGTTTTGCATCACTTATTTTGTGACTTTGTGGCATTGCAAGTAGTGATTTCTCTATTGATGTATTCAATAGATATCAGAGTGCATACTGTGACTCCGGCACTGTGCTAGGATCCCTCCCAGCTCAGTGAAGTTTACTGTGAGATTAATGGGAGAGCAATTGTAACTAATCTCATAAAGTTGAGGAAACTTAACATGGGCCAAGGATAGAAGGATGCTGTGAACTGGTAAGCAGGACTCGAGGGGGCCTTCCTTCATCTGGGATCAGAGGACATGTAGGAGCTAAATAAGCGGAAAAGTGAGAGCATTTCTGGCAGAGAGAGTGTTTGGGATTGAAGGAAGATCAGTGTGGTTGTGGCAGAGACAAATGGGCAGGTTCCGGGGCTGAGGGGGTCCAGAATTTGCCATAAGAGCAGCGGACCCAGCTGAAGAGGGCAAGGGAGGGGCCAGTGTGATGAGGGCACATTGAAACTCATAGCTAGGCCTCCTTGGGCCTGAGATCATAGAGGACTGGAAGATGCACCTGAAGGACGCGAGTGGGAGAGTAGTGAAGCTGTTTCTGAAATGTTGGCATTTTCTGGTATTCTGTTGGGAGAAAATAAAAAATGACCTGCAGAGCCTTGAATGTGTCAGTTTCCAAGACACAAAAGTGTAATACTCTTGCCACTGAATCCAGTTAAGGACTTGTCAGTGTGAGTGTGTTAACCTCTGAAAGCATGGGCAACTCAAATACTTGTCTCGAAGACTATCTGTTTGGACTTGGGGTGTTTCTGTGCCATCAAATGGAATGGACAAGACTTTTTCCTGGGCTTATTTTTCCCCCCAGTAATTGAGATAATTTATGCTCATTGTAGAAAACTAGGAAGGTTATGAAACAGGGGAGTAGGTGAGGTCTTCATGGGCCTAATAGAGCATCGTTGGGATTTCCTTATAATAGTTGTCGGGTTGGGAAGTGCTGTAGAACCAGAAGAACGAGTTGGCAGTGTCATAGTTGGAGGCTTACAGAACTGTGCTGCCAGCTAAATGTGGTTGGTTAGTAGAATGGATGCTCTTGAGTTATATGAACTGTTTTAGGAGGTGAGTTAGTCAGTCTGGCTTCAGATTGCTATTTGTTCAGCTAATGAAACTTACTTCATGTGCCAACTGTGCAAAGCTACATCTTTGTTTTGAATTAGGAAGGCAGTGTGTTTAGAAGGTGGAGGTAAAAGGCAGGGGACCTGAAGAGGTGGCAGTGAGGTGGAAGGTGGTGAGACTGTTATTGGAAACAAGTAGCAGCTGGGGACGCATCTTGCAGACCTGTGGATTTTGGCAAACATGATGCAGGACTTTTTAGTCAAGAGGAATGTCAGACCACAGGCTTTTTGCCCTTCCCCTTGCTTTCTAGGCTGTATTTGTGACCTCTTTTTTTGTCTGATGAAAATGTAGGTTAGTCTTTCAGAAGCAAAGAAATTTACTGTAATTGAAAACCTGCAGGTCACCTTAGGAAGTGACTAGGAATCCTCTGGAACACTCCAGGGTATGTGAGAAAGGGTCTTTGCAGCTTCAGTGCACTGCACCCACTTTCTTGTGCTCAGCCTTCACAGAGGTACCTGTTTCACAGGTGAGTTTGACAGGGATCTTACTTTCCTGTTCTGATTCTCAGTTCTTGGATTCCTTATGTGAAAGGACTGAAGATTTGATATGTCCGAGGAAATCTGAGGTAGAATGTGCTAGCTGGGATGGGCTGTACCTGAAAGGGGGCTCTCAACAAAATTGAGGCAGGAGTTTGGAGGGAAGGTTTGATGAGGTTGTAAACTTTGAGGCTGCTTGGCCTCAGGTCCAGCCATAGCTGAGGGTGGGGTAGAGGGCAGAGGTGGAGTTGGAGGCGGTGTGGGATTGGAAAGAACGTCTTCACTTGAGGCTGAAGAATCCTTCAGCTCTTCTTCCTGTGTCTCTATCTCTACACTTGACACTACTTGACCTGCCTTGATGGCCAGGTCTTTTGATTGGAACCTTCAGACCTGATTCACCCTAACCGAGGTAATGCCTTTGAGCGCACTCTAGCACTGCTGGATCACATGCTCATCCAGCTCCTCCTGGGGCCGGGTGGGCGGGGCTCCGGGCAGCAGGTCCCTGTGGAGGTGTCCTGGGCCAGCGCTGGTGCTGCCTGAGGTTGGTTGTGAGCTCCACCCAGCCTCTTCGTAGTGACTTGCCCTTGGTGAGCCTCATCCTCTGCTTCCCATTTCTTCTTCTTTTAAACATATTTGTTTCAGTTAATTTATTTGGCTGTGCCAGCTGTCCGTCGTGGCGTGGCAGTTCTTGGGGAACTCTTAGTTTCCTGACTAGGGATTGACCCTGGGGCCCCTGTGTTCAGAGTCTTAGCCACTGGGCCGCCAGGAAAGTTCCCCGTGTTTCATTTCTGAAAAGGAGGAAGTATTGTCTCCCTTGATGACTGATTTGGAAGTGAGATAACACACGCAAAGGGCCTAGTGCGGCACCTGGTGTGTGCCTGCTCACACATTCGGGGCCACTGAGTGTGCTGTTGTGGCTGGAATCGATGAGGCAGAGCTGGAAAGCTCCCTGCGCTGCTTCTCACGTGTGGAGCACCTCCATGCTTGTGGGACACATGTCTCTCTGCTTCTGAGAGCTGCAGCTTGTCCGCACATTTGAGATGGAAGAAGGTGAAGCCCCTACAGAGGGTGATGCTCGCAGGGTCATCTTGCTGGGTTTTGTACATCTGGGACTGGGCCCCAGCCTTTCTAATTTCAGACTGAATGTTTCTTCCGTCAGCCTTGGCGCCTCCCTGGCAGTACAGAATGCCTGGGTTGGTGATGCCTCATCGGGGCAAAGGGGACACAGCCCCTCTTCCTGACCCTGGGCTTTCTGAACCTCACATTTTGATTTTCAGGGGGCTGCCCTTCCATTTGTAAGATGTTTGCCAGGTAGATCCTCATGGGGTCCTGCCGTTGAGAACCAAGAGGGGCTTCTGTACTTCTGGCCTTATCATTGAGTGCCCTTTGGCCAGGGATTGGAAGTAGGTTGCTTGATGGTGCTTCCTGTGGCTAATGGCACAGTTTGGGCCTGAACCCTGTCTTTCTTCTGAACTTAGGCTGCTTGGGAATCTGAAGATCTGACAACAACTTACCATTCTTCAGCTGTGGGCAGGTTGCCTGGCCACCTGGCCTCAGCTTCCCCACCTGTAGATGGGCACTGTGTCTTTAACCTCATGAGATGGTTGCAAGGACACCTGAGAAATGTTTGAAAAAGTAGTTAGGGGTATCCTAATCCTTAGTCCTCCATTTACTTCTGAGATGAAACTCCTCCCCTGAGGGAATTCCCTGGTGGTCCAGTGGTTAGGACTCCTGGACTTCCGCTGCAGGGAGCGTAGGTTCCATCCCTGGCTGGGGAACCAAGATCCAAAGACAAGCCAAAAACCAAAATCCTCCTCTGCCCGGAGGACAGCTACAGGAATATCCCCCCAAGTTTTACATCTCAGTTATCGAGCAAATGAAACAGATTGAGGAGCTAGATTTTCTTTATAAGAAAATTCTACCACAGCTTAACAATTTGGAGGTCTTCAGAACTCATTGTAAGGAGATCTTACCTACAAAAGTCGGTCAAGTTGCCCAGAAGGGAATTAAAAAAGCCTTGTGGTCTTAACTCTGCATACAATCTCAATATAACATTTCCTCCAATTCCAATTGTTCTATGCAATTACCCTTTGAGTCAGTGGCTGTTAAACTTGACCCAACTCATTTTTACCTAAGAGGGAGGTTCTCACCAGGACCTTGGAGGTGAGCAGGTTTCCAGGCCAGTTTTTCCTTTTGTTGGGTGTTTGTGGCGGTGAAAACAGATTTAGTTTTCTTGTGTGTTTTGGGCAGGCTCTCACTGCTAGCCAGCCAGTTCTGAAATTTTGCTGCTGCAACTTTCATTCATCTATGGAGAGAGGTTTTTTTTCCCTCCCCAGTTGTTCAGTGCTGTGGGGAAAGTAGGAGCATGGCAAACAGAATCCTTGGTTTGAAGGTGTTGGTTGCATTGGTTGAGTCACTCCAGACCTGTGATATTCTCAGGGCTTACTTATCATTGACAGAACACTTGAACTTCATTTTCTTTTCTTTCCTGTATTATTGTGTATGTAAAGGCTTAATGCATTCCTTCAATGGCAAGTGATTTTTTTAAGAGGATTCTGGAGTCAGAGCCCTCCCTGGGATTCTTTTTCGTGCACTGGGGAAGTTTTGAGGGTTTGGTTAGTGTTTTCCTTGCCACTTTTGTTTGATTAGCTGACCTTTTCAGCAGTTTGTGTGTTGGTCATCTGTCTCCTGGCTCTTTCCCCAAACCTTTTAGGTTTTTATTGTTAAGGCTTTCTGTCTCTTTCAACCCTACAAGTGACATTTCCTGATACTAGATCTGGGGAGAAGGTGGGAGTCTCAGGTGTCAGTAGTAGTCATACCCTGGTCTGCTTTTGAAGTTTTCTTGGTTAAGGATATTAACAGACTTAAGTCTGGATTGAAATGTGACTGCAGCCTACTGTCAATTTCTGTTTGTCAGGAAGAGCATTAGAAATGTAACTATTTTTGGTCCTTGGGCAGCAGACAAGTTTAATATTCACCTGGGACTGGCTTCTGTGTGCTGTTTTGCTGAACCGGGCAGGCGGCATAGTCTACCAGATGAGTGGGGCGGGGCTTGATGTTACAAACTGGAAACTGAGGCCGGAGAGGGGAAGTGGCTCGCCCTGTGTTGACTCGCAGAAGAGAGAAGGACGCAGAGCTCTGTTCCCTCCTGGAACCTGGTCTGATCTGTTATCCTTACTTCTTTATAGCTTGGTTAGTTTCACAATTTTTATTTTGTTTTAGGTTTCTCTTCCCTTTATTTATGTAGGGTAGGTCCACTGGCAAATTTCCTTCCTCAGGACCTTGTCTTTTAAGCTCATCACGGTATCTAATGTGAGGATGGGACAGGACACGGGCAAAAATTCAGGCTGCTTCTGGAGTCTCCAGGCTGCATTTAAAAACCAGCAAACGAAACAAACTGTAGCTATGTTTCTTGTTCTAGAATTGAGTGGTTGATGGCTTTTTGTTTTAAGAGCATTAAACTGCTTTTCCCTATCTATTAAAAAACAAGAGATGGCACTCATTATTTAGGCATCCTCCATATGAATCATTTTGAGTGACCATTTCAGGATTCAGAAAAGCTGGACATCAGATCCTGTATCAGGCTCTGCTAGTCTAGGGCAGGAAGGATGGTCCTGAACACTCAGGTAAGCGTGAGTCTAGAACAGCACAGGCTGGCTGCTGAAAAGCTTTGAAAGAGGTTATTTCTCACTTACCCTTTGTATGTAGGAGGAGTCCGCTCTGCCTGCTGAAGTCATCTTTAAGCTGTTTCACAGGTGAACTGGTTACAGGGATTGACTGTGTTCTTGTACGAGAGATTAGGGTAATGGGTGCTGAGGGGTTCCAGGAGGTACGTTGATGATTTGGGAATCTTGGCTCAGGATTGGACAGTTGTCCTTTCCTGCTGCTGGTGCCATCACATACCCACTCTGGGAGGATGGAAAGGGTTCCTCTTAACTTTTCAGAGATAAAATCAGGTGGCTCTGCCATGACATGCAGCGAAAGTGGAAGGTCCCTGGGGAAGGTGCTCTGCATTAGGTGAGCACAGAGAGACCTGCACGCACCTTCTGTCAATTTAAGATGGTGGGAGCATACCCACTTTGTTGCCTTGGTTTACTGCAGAAAGGAGAAGGAAACTTAAACTGTAACCAGTCTTCTGTGAACCATTGTTGGCTGCTGCTTTTTCTTTTTCTAAATTATTTTTTAAAGGTTAGCCCATTGATATTTAAGAGTCTGAGTCGCTCTAGTAGGTGACCCATGGAGTGAACTGCAGTGCAGGCGTCTCATCGCTGCCCCGTGAGTTGGTGACTCACACTTGGGCACACACTCAGGCCACGGCACGAGTTGCGGGCTCTGAGATACCCTAAGGAGAGATGCTGAGCTGGGTGACAGAGATGCAGAGATGTCCTCGGGCCCAGGTGGCCCCAACCCAGCTCCTCAGTGAGTTGCCCTCATATGACTGAAGTGCACTGTGCACATATAATTTTTGTTACATGTCATGACATGAGAAAGGTGGGGCATCTGATCTGTGCTTGCCATGCACACTGTTCTGAGAAGAGAAGATTTCCTTGGTCTCGGGGGTCTTAACGGCTATTGTGAAGCAGGTTCGTTGTGTGGGACTGGACTGTTGGAGGGAGTGTTCCCAGCACTGGAGTATCAGGGAGGGATGGCACTGGCAAATCACTGTCCTCGACCTCAGGGTTTATGGAAAGTCTTAGTGGAAAATAAGTGTGAAAATGATTATCGGTGATGACCTTAGATGGAGGGCTGTTGACACTTGATACTGAAAGTACGGAGAGCCCTCAGGTTTGTGAGGAGGAAATGCTGACTTGAGTTGGGTCGGGAAGCCAGGGAGGTGAAAGGGCCCCTGATAAGAGGCAGGCAGGAGCTGACACGGCCTTGAATTTGCCTGATGGGGAGTAAAAAGCAGGGACAGGTGCCAGAGGTCCTGTGCGTGAAGATCGGGTAGGGATTAACTGGATACCAGGGACTGAGGACAAGTCATTGTTCATTCAGCAACTGGGGTCCCTTCTCTGCCTGTGCTGTGCCCCTGGGTTCTGGCGATGGGTGAGATGGCTGGCTCCTGTCCTTGGGGGTCTTAACTCTTTGTGGGGAGACAGGGCGCGGTGCTCTGGGAAAGAGGAAGGATGGGCAGGAGCGTGTCCAGGTGGTGGCTCCCGAGTGGGGACTGGAAGGTGGCAGAGGCCCTGAGAGAGTAGGCCTTAAGTTTTCAGGGTGCTGAGTTTGAGCAAAGGTGGGGTGAGCTGGGTCCTAGAGAAGCGTGCTCTGAGATCATGTCTCCTTCCTGGGAGAAGCCAGGCGTGAGACAGCTCGGCCTGTGGGCCTGGATGGCCGCTCTCTGCTTCACTGAGATTCATAGTGGATTGAGGTATGGGGGGATTTCAGGAGGTACGTTGATGATTTGGGAATCTTGGCTCAGGATTGGACAGTTGTCCTTTCCTGCTGCTGGTGCCATCACATACCCACTCTGGGAGGATGGAAAGGGTTCCTCTTAACTTTTCAGAGATAAAATCAGGTGGCTCTGCCATGACATGCAGCGAAAGTGGAAGGTCCCTGGGGAAGGTGCTCTGCATTAGGTGAGCACAGAGAGACCTGCACGCACCTTCTGTCAATTTAAGATGGTGGGAGCATACCCACTTTGTTGCCTTGGTTTACTGCAGAAAGGAGAAGGAAACTTAAACTGTAACCAGTCTTCTGTGAACCATTGTTGGCTGCTGCTTTTTCTTTTTCTAAATTATTTTTTAAAGGTTAGCCCATTGATATTTAAGAGTCTGAGTCGCTCTAGTAGGTGACCCATGGAGTGAACTGCAGTGCAGGCGTCTCATCGCTGCCCCGTGAGTTGGTGACTCACACTTGGGCACACACTCAGGCCACGGCACGAGTTGCGGGCTCTGAGATACCCTAAGGAGAGATGCTGAGCTGGGTGACAGAGATGCAGAGATGTCCTCGGGCCCAGGTGGCCCCAACCCAGCTCCTCAGTGAGTTGCCCTCATATGACTGAAGTGCACTGTGCACATATAATTTTTGTTACATGTCATGACATGAGAAAGGTGGGGCATCTGATCTGTGCTTGCCATGCACACTGTTCTGAGAAGAGAAGATTTCCTTGGTCTCGGGGGTCTTAACGGCTATTGTGAAGCAGGTTCGTTGTGTGGGACTGGACTGTTGGAGGGAGTGTTCCCAGCACTGGAGTATCAGGGAGGGATGGCACTGGCAAATCACTGTCCTCGACCTCAGGGTTTATGGAAAGTCTTAGTGGAAAATAAGTGTGAAAATGATTATCGGTGATGACCTTAGATGGAGGGCTGTTGACACTTGATACTGAAAGTACGGAGAGCCCTCAGGTTTGTGAGGAGGAAATGCTGACTTGAGTTGGTCGGGAAGCCAGGGAGGTGAAAGGGCCCCTGATAAGAGGCAGGCAGGAGCTGACACGGCCTTGAATTTGCCTGATGGGGAGTAAAAAGCAGGGACAGGTGCCAGAGGTCCTGTGCGTGAAGATCGGGTAGGGATTAACTGGATACCAGGGACTGAGGACAAGTCATCTGTTCATTCAGCAACTGGGGTCCCTTCTCTGCCTGTGCTGTGCCCCTGGGTTCTGGCGATGGGTGAGATGGCTGGCTCCTGTCCTTGGGGGTCTTAACTCTTTGTGGGGAGACAGGGCGCGGTGCTCTGGGAAAGAGGAAGGATGGGCAGGAGCGTGTCCAGGTGGTGGCTCCCGAGTGGGGACTGGAAGGTGGCAGAGGCCCTGAGAGAGTAGGCCTTAAGTTTTCAGGGTGCTGAGTTTGAGCAAAGGTGGGGTGAGCTGGGTCCTAGAGAAGCGTGCTCTGAGATCATGTCTCCTTCCTGGGAGAAGCCAGGCGTGAGACAGCTCGGCCTGTGGGCCTGGATGGCCGCTCTCTGCTTCACTGAGATTCATAGTGGATTGAGGTATGGGGGGATTGTGTGTGGTCATCAGGACCCGGCACCCTCATGAACTGAGGGGTGTGTGTCTTTGACCCTTCTCTAGGGGCTGGGTGTAGAACTTGATGTGTCCTTTGTCTCCTCCTCCCCAAACTAGCAGTGCTTTGTGTTAGATGAAAATGTGGTAAATAACAGATAAAAGAAGAAAATATCTGAGGGACGGTCCCGTATATGAACAGTTTGTCCTGCTCTGTTCCCAAGAGTGAAGTAGTGATGAGTGGATTCAAATTAGGAGGACATGGCCCTTAACTTCGCCTGAGAAAGAGCTTTGTAGTAGTTAAGAGGGACCAAGAAGAGGCTCAGTGTGATTCCTGTGCCCCGGGAGCTAGTTGGTAATCAGCATTTTCTAAAGTCTGAGAATTTTCCAGCTTGAGGCTTTGGACGCTTTTCCAGACAGACCTAGAGCGATTAACACACTTCCCTGAAACATCCACATGATTTTTCCAACAGCTGCTACTTTCTAGTTTGAAAAGTTACCCTGTTTCATGCATTGCTCAAATGTTTTCAAATCCTAACTCTTCTGGTAGAGTTCAGGGAAGAAGACAGGTGGATGTCCTGCCAAATGACAGTACGGGTTTTGAGAGCAGGGAGGGGTTGTGAACGCAGGAAGGAAGGGGCCTTGGAGACTTGGCCCTCGGGAAAGAATGACTTGGCTCTGAGAGTGGCATCTGCCTGATGATGGCCAGGGGTCCCGGTTTTGAGGTTATGGGTGGGAGGGAGGAGTCAGGAGAGAGGCTGAGGGCAGCAGACTGGTGCCTCGTGTGCAGAGCTGGGTGGGCCAGCATGCTTCCCGGCCTCCAGCCACCTCATGAAGCCCTCCCTTCAGGGCCTGGGCCGCCCCCAGCTCCATGCTCCGTGGCCGGGGAGACTGCCGAGTCAGAGGCCAGAGGACCTGTCTCCTCCCCTGGTCTGTGTCTGCTCTGTCTCCTGTCAGCACTTTGCTCTTCCGATGGAAGGAGAGCAGCTCAGCCTGCGTGAGTCCTCTCCACGGACCCCAGGTCTGCTTGGTGGAGTGCTGAGTGTGGTTGGCATGTGTGTACATTTCACACAATGGAAAAGACAAAAGGATCTTCATTTATATTTATGGCCCAGGCTGGCAGTGTTGATCAGGTCCCTCTTCCCTTAGCTTGTATGTACCCTGGCAGGTAGGCGCTTAGAAATCTGTGCTTCAGCGCCCTCCGGAGTTTTAGTGCCTCTCATAGAAGGTGAAGACACGCACCAGTCCCTGAATTTGCTGTATGGTTCGTGGAATGGGGGTTTGCACAGCGAGGTTTCCTGAAATTCAGAAAAGTGTTAAGTTAGTGTGCTCTAATCAGAGGAACAGAGGTTGTGCTGACCTTTGCTTTCGGAAGTTCTCCCAGGACCTTGGGAAGGATCCAGCCTTAGGATGGCCTTAGTTAGAGACAGGCTGCCCCGCAAGGTGTCATGGGTGAGATTGGTCTGGATCCCCATTTAACCCGTAACCCTGGCCGGTCACCTTGACTTCTCTCAGCCTGTTTCCTCACCTGTCAAGTGTTGCCGGGGGAGTGTGGGTGGTGGTGGCAGCTCCTCCCGTGTGCACTGTGGGCAGCGTTAGCAGTACCCGTGTGAAGCATGGGTAGCCTTGGTAGCACCTCATTCTGTGGTTATGAGGATTAGATGAAATCAGGAATGTAAAGCACTGGCACCACGCCTGGCACCAAGGAAAGAATTTAATAGTTGTTAGCCACTGTTACACTTTTCTTTTCCTCCTTTAGTAACAGAATCTCCTGTCCGTGTGCTAGAGGTGATGCTCTGGATGTCCCCGCGGTCAGCAGTGGGCTGCTTTTTCTGCGGTAGTGTGAACCTGTGTGCCCAGCGGTGGCTTTCTCAGTGAAGAGTCAGGCCCTCCCCTTCCCGTGCCACCAAAGCTTGATGAGCTCTGGAAGGAGTCCTGGGCCACGGGGGGCCGCGGAGCCCCCACTTCCAGCAATTGTGTCCCTGGGCTCTTGGGAACAGACCTGCAGTGACTGGGGCCTAGGTCTGTGTGAGGCGGCTGGTGACAGAGCATGGCGGTGGGGTGGGCCGCGGAGGAGGCCAGAGGGGTCCTGCAAGGCGCGCCCAGTAAAGGTGAGGTGACTGGACACCTCACTCTGGCCTCCCTGGCACTCCTCCTCCCCCCTCTTCACCCATTTTGGTCTGGGAGGACTGGTGACCTGGGACTCGAAGCGACTTCCCAGAGGATTTCTTGCTTGAGTTGGGTTATGTTGGCAGGACTGTGCCATTGGGACGAGATGGACTTTGTGGGCTACCTGGGGCCACTTAGTACCATGTTGCTCTGGAATGTGTGGTCTGCACTGTCAACAACTGACAGCTTAGAAGTGCGCCTTTGCCTGGAAGATAAGATGTGTGCTGGCTGGTGTGTGCCCACATGCTCATGCAGCGGTGTGCTGGCCCTGTGTGTGCCGTGTGTGCCTGCTGGCTGGCGTGGAGCCTGACCCAGGAGGCACTCTGCTGTTTGCAATGGAGCAGACGTTTCAGTCACTGTTGGATGTGGACTGTGTATGGCAGAGTCCTGCCCTTTGTGGGATCTCTGGCTTACTCTGGGGTGAGTTTCAGGTATAGGCAAAGTCCCCCTGAGGGCACAACCCACAGGTTTCTTGGGACTTCTTATCTTAAGGTAGAGATTCACATGGCATTTGCATTGTACCTCACAGCCCATTAGTGTTGGTACTAAAGTCTACCACCAAGGAGAACTCCGATTTGCAGCAAAGGACAAAGCAAAGCATATTTCAAAATTCTGCTCTCACCTTTGCACCCCTGGAGGCAGGCACTCCTCTGAAGCCTTGATGGGGGCGGAGGTTGGCCCCGCTGCCTCTCTCCTCCTGGAGCCGCTTCTCCAGGTGTCCGAGTCCCCAGTACAGTTCCTTCCTGTCTGCTCCCCAGATGCTGGCTTCTTGGCCGAGTGGAGCAGGACTCTTTCCAGCCAGCAAGGCACCTCCTCTCCCCATTGGCCCTTCTGTGAGGAGGAAGCACTGACGGCCCACAGAAGCTGGTGTTGCCCACCCTCCCTCTTGCCCGCCTCCTCTAAGACCTTAGGGAGGCTCCGCTTCTCCGTCTTGGGCTCAGTTTACCCTGTAAGGGCTGGGGGAAGTAGACAGTTGAATGGTTCCCTGAAACACCCTCTCTTAGAAACCCCTCTGATCCTGGTGTTCTCTGATCACACTTTTATTGTTGGGTACATTGTCAGGAAGATGTGGTGTATGTTCATGTCATTTCTCAGTTTATTTTTAATTGGCTTGTGTAGTGCAAGCTTGTGTGTAGGACTTCCCTGGTGGCTCAGATGGTAAAGAATCTGCATGCAATGTAGGAGACCTAGGCTTGATCCTTGGGTTGGGAAAATCCCCTGGAGGAGGGCATGGCAACCTGCTCTGGTACTCTTGCCTGGAGAATCCCATGGACAGAGGAACCTGGTGAGCTGCAGTCCACGGGGTCGCAGAGTCGGACACGGCTGAGCGAGTAAGCACAGCGCAGTGCGAGCCACATTTACTGATGGATGTGGCCACTGTGATTTCTTTTTTGAAACTTTGCAGCATTTCAATTAGTCGTGCAATTTAAAAGAGTTATTTTTCTTTGTGGCTGCGCTGTTTGTTGATGTGTGTGAGTTTTCTCTAGTTGTGGCAAGTGAGCACTACTCTCTAGTCGTGATGCTTGAGCTTCTTCTTGTGGTGGTTTCTCTTGTTGCGGGGTGTGGGCTAAGTAGTTGCTCCGTAGTATATGGGGTCTTCCTAGCCCAGGGATTGAACCCATGTCTCCTGCATCAGCAGGTGGATTCTTTACCCCTGAGCCACCAGGGAAGCCCTTGCCAGTATTTTTTTCTGCAGTTTATTTGGGGAGTGGAGGGAAGGACTGAGTGATAGTGAAGCATCTCAGGGACATGGGCCCAGTCTGAGAAGCAAGTTTCTAGAACCATACTTGTAGCTGGGTGTATACCAGCCCCATGGGATTTGTTCTGTACACAGGCCTCAAAATGTTAGAATGATCTGTTTTTCTGCCTCGACGAGGCATTGTGTTGAATGAAGGAAACCAGACAGTAAAGGACAAATACTGCGTGATTTCTACCTAAATGAGATGCCTAGAGTAGTCAAATTCATAGAAGCAGAAAGTAGGATGGTGGGCGCCTGGGTAGGGGTGTTGGGGAGGGAAGAATGGGTGATTAGTGTGTAATGGGGACAGTTTGAGTTTTGCAAGGTGAAGTGGTTCTGGAGATGGGTGGTGCTGATGGCTGTACAGCAGTATGAGTGTGCGTAATGCAGCTGAACTGGACTCTTAAAATGACTAAGACCAAGAAAATGACTAAGTCAGTAAACATTATGTATATTTTATTAATACCACATTGAGGAAGAAAAACAAAAGGGAACCTTTGTGAATTTAGAAATATCCTGCATCTTTATGAGAGCATGCATTTTTAGCTTCCAATGTTAGCTTAGAGAGAAATGAACGAAGACACATTTTGATGGTCTACCTTATGTCAGATACTAGGGGCTTTTAACAAAAAAAGATATGCATAGTTCTAGAAGGCTCATTGTAACATCATCTTGGGAGCGTGATTCCGTGGGTGTTCTTTGGTCCCTAGGAGGGTGGGGCTGGAGGCTCTTAGTCTGCAGGAGGCTTAGGGGGAGCAGTGTCCTGGACACCTGAGGTATCCTCCCAGTGCCTGAAGAGCCTGGCGGTACCCCTTGTTTCCCTGTGGCCCTTTGTCAGAGAATCCCCTTAGGGTGGCACATACTTACGGGTGTGCACAGAAGAGGGGACCCCGGTTCGTAGGTCCTCCCTACTAACACCAAAGTTATTTCCTCTTTTGTTCTGACATTTTCTTCAGGGTGTCCTTTCATAATGTAACACACTAATACTAAATCCTTCAAACACTTACCAAAGTCTCAGGTCTGTCTAGAGGTGGACATTTGATTCCTGTGCATTTTAAATATGGAGGGAGGTGGTTTCTCTGATGGTTTGAATCTCCCTGCAAGGTGGATTGCTTGGGCAGCTGTTAGGGGGTAAGCGTGAAGACACTGAAAGCAGCCTCGTTATAAAGAGGCTTAGGATTTTGAGGAGCAACAATAATCATAGTCAAAGAAAGAACTCGTTGCTTCTGTTGGAGAGCCTCTCTGGAGCCCGGCTTTGTCGCTTGGTCCTCAGAGTGATCTTGAGGCCTAAGGGGCTAAGCGGGCCCCAGGGGCACAGTTGGATTTGGCCCCAGAGTGTTTGCATCATCAGGAGGGTCATGGCCGAGCAGTTGGTTGTGTGTGATTCATCAGGAGGACTCTGTCCACCATCATCAGGATGGTCTGGTGGTATGAAAGGGAGGGATATCCAGAATGCTTAGGAGAGGAGGGGGTGGTGGAGTCAAGTCTTCCGGAGGGCGTGGGTCTGTTGAAAGGATTGTTGATGGTATTTTTCGGGAGGGATGCAAAAGGAGAAGGGGGCGGCAGAGGGTGAGATGATTAGATGGCATCATTGACGCAATGGACGTGAGTTTGAGCAAGTTCCGGGAGATGGTGGACAGAGGAACCTGGCATGCAGCAGTCCATGGGATTGCAAAGAGTTGCACGTTGACTGAGTGACTGAAAAACTACAACAAAATAGAATTTTGGCCATTGGGAAGAGGGGGGGAGGAGTTCAGGATGTTGGTACTGGTGCAGCTCTCACTTCTCAGCAGTGATAGGGAGGCGCGTCTGGACACAAGGCCATTGAGGACTGTGGGAGTCTCCAAGCACCTTTCTCCAAACAGCTGTGTGAGGGAGTGGGGGGAGCCCCTCCCCCGAGAAGCCCTGGGCCCCTCAGGGGCTGTGGCCATGCTGTGGCCTTGCCTGTCTCCATGTGTTGTTTATTCCTAACATTAATACTGTTATGTTTTTCCATCAAGTTGGTGGTGAAAACAGGCTTCCCAGGTGGCTCAGCGGTAAAGAGTCTGCCTGCCAATCCAGGAGACATAGAGATGTGAGTTTGATCCCTGGGTTGAGAAGATCCCTTGGAGAAGGAAATGGCTGCCCAGCCCAGTATTCTTGCCAGGGGGTCACGAGGAGCTGGACACGACCTGGCGACTGAGCACAGTGGTGAAAGCAGGGTGGCTGAGCGTTGATAACTGGCAGATGATGCTGCGTTGTCATGTCTTCTCCATTCCTTGTTGGGCCTTGGATAAGATGAAGAGCCCTTCCTCCTGTGGAACATGGAGTGTTTGGGGGAGAGAACCGAGTGGGATGTTTGTCAGATGTCAAGATCAGCCATGCCAAGTGATGGGGTTTTAACCCTTGGGGATGAAAGGGAGAAGGTTTCTGAGTAATGCATGCTTTGAGTCTGACAGATGAGTAGAGGGAAGGAAGGACTGTCCTAGGAATGAGAATAGCACGTGCAAAGGCCGGGTCGTAGAGGAAGGCAGATACGGTGGGTAAAGGGAACAAGACCCGTGTGGCTGGAGGCAGGAGGATGGTGTGTGTACCCACACACGCGTGCGTGCCTATACATACATGCGTGCCAGATGGCTTCCTGGGGTCGCCTGCCTAAACAGGCAGGGTCCTCAAGGCTGTGGTGAGGTGTTGGGAGCTTGAAGGAGCTTCAGGAAGGGCTGGTGTGGGGACACAGTCCATCTCTTGGTGAGGCTACAGTTACTGTGGCCGAGGGGGGACAGGCAGGACCCTTCAGGGGTCTGGGGGGCATGTACTGCTTATTATCCCAGTGGGTGCTCTGGCTTGACGGTGGAGATCGGCCAGCTCTGGTTGCCAAGGATAGCCTTGTGCAGCTGGCCCCACTGTCAGCTCCGTGGCCCTCGTGGGGCTGAGTCTCCTTCTCCAGCCTGCCTAGTCATGCTCTCCCTGCCTCTGGGGATATAGGGTTAATGAGGCTCTGGGCCTGGGGGAGAGCAGGCGCTGCTTGGTCCCGGGGGATGTGGAGCCAGAGCACACCCTTGCTGCGCCTGCGCTCTGATCTCGTCTCGGGCAGGCAGCTTTGACCGAGTCTCCTCTGTCCCAGGATGCTGAGTGGAGCCCACCAGCTCAGTCTTGTTGGCTTTGGGGGCCACATGGTCTCGTCACTACTCCTTGGCTCTGCCCTGTGGCGGAGAGCAGCCCTAGATAGGCTGACCTCAGGCGGACGTGGCAGTGTCCTAGGAAACCCGTTTCCTAGAGCAGGCCCAGGCAGGAGTTTGCGATCCCTGAATTAGGGAATTGACTCTGAGCCAAGTTAATCTTTCCCTAGCCAGCCAGCACATGTTGGAGCAGTGTGACCTTTGGGCTTCCTTGGGGTAATCCACTGTTGCCCTGCCTCAGTTTCTGCCTTTCTCATAGGGCTGGCTGGGGATTTTGTCTCCTTGACAAGTAGCAGTGCAGTTGCTTCGATTGTTGGCAGAAGGGTCTAGGGTAACCCCTTGTTTCTGGAGGGGATGCTCCTTCTGTGTAATAAGTGGACTTTGTGGACCTAGGGGTGGGAGAAAGTGAACGGGATTGTTGGGTTTCACCTTGGCGGTTTTTTGGGTTTAATACCATGTTCTTGGGTCTGGATTGGAGCTAGGGTGGTCAAATATTTGGATGCAGAGAAGAATTTTAGAGACAGCACAAGTGTTTGAGTGCAGACAGTGCTGAGGAGAAGGCAATGGCATCCCACTCCAGTACTCTTGCCTGGAAAATCCCATGGGTGGAGAAGCCTGGTAGGCTGCAGTCCATAGGGTCATGAAGAGTCGGACATGACTGAGCAGCTTCACTTTTCACTGTCATGCATTGGAGAAGGAAATGGCAACCCACTCCAGTGTTCTTACCTGGAGAATCCCAGGGACGGGGAGCCTAGTGGGCTGCCGCCTATGGGGTTGCACAGTGTTGGACACGACTGAAGCGACTTAGCAGCAGCAGCAGTGCTGAAGAGGCCAGAGGCATGCGGCTTCCATAGGACCAGGCCTCGGAAGGGATGGTGTGGTCCTCGGGGCAGCCCCTCAGAGAGCCCAGGCTTCCCCGTCAGGTGCCCTTGGCCCCTGAGAGCTGTCCCTGGGCTGGCCGTGGGCACTGCAGCTTCAGTGTCTCTGAGGAACACTGGAGCTCCCTAGACAGTAGTAGTGTCTGGCCGTGGCCTCCTCACCTCAAGTTAAAAGGGCGTGGACCCCACTTGCCTGAGTTGGAAAGGATGAAATGGCAACAGTGGACTTCTGTTCCCCGAAGTGCAGTGACTTGATTTCATGTAAATCACCAATCACTGCCTCCTCACCAAGCGTGATCTCCCTCAGATTGGGAAATCATTGTTTGGGTAGGTTGAAGATTTGGGGTGTTGAGTGTGTATGCATGTTAAGTGGACTACTGAGGTGCAGGGTCAAAGCCAAACCATAATGATTTATCAAGGGAGCGGAAGAGTCTCTTATGAGTTGGTAATTGTGTACTTAAGGGTTAGGCGATACTGTTTTAAATGTATGGGTTGGAAATAAAAATAGTGAAAACTCTCTAAACCCTGGCCACTGTGGGGTCGATGCCACAGCAGCCCCCAAGTGATGTATCAGTGAAAAGCGATTACAGTTTCTTTTAGAGAGGGGCTCCCAGTTCTGTTGGTGCTAAGGTGTCTCTGCTTGGTTTCTACTCTTTCCTGAATTTTGCAATAATTGTATCAAGGGCTGGTTGCTGATCAACTCCTCAGGTTGATTCCTTCTCCCTTAAGTGTTAAACCATCTCTGCTCATTCATTCCACAAACATTTATTGAGTGCCGGACATGTAGGTGCGTGAAATCAGGCCCCAGGCAGATACCCCTTTCCTTGTGGCATCTTTGTTCTTACTGGGTGAGAAAGTCCATAGACATGGTAGCCATGTTGTGTGGAGTTTGAGGAGGGGTTGGGGGGTGGGAGAGAAGAGCCAAAGTGAGCAGGGTGGGCCCTGTCTCTTATACACATCTAGATGTGTATAAGAGACAGGAGTGGGGGGAGCCCCTCCCCCGAGAAGCCCTGGGCCCCTCAGGGGCTGTGGCCATGCTGTGGCCTTGCCTGTCTCCATGTGTTGTTTATTCCTAACATTAATACTGTTATGTTTTTCCATCAAGTTGGTGGTGAAAACAGGCTTCCCAGGTGGCTCAGCGGTAAAGAGTCTGCCTGCCAATCCAGGAGACATAGAGATGTGAGTTTGATCCCTGGGTTGAGAAGATCCCTTGGAGAAGGAAATGGCTGCCCAGCCCAGTATTCTTGCCAGGGGGTCACGAGGAGCTGGACACGACCTGGCGACTGAGCACAGTGGTGAAAGCAGGGTGGCTGAGCGTTGATAACTGGCAGATGGAGACGTTTGAGCAGTGATTTGGGGGTAAAGGGAAGAGTCAGTCCTCGGAGTGAGAGTGATTGAGGCAGAGAGAGCAGCTAGCACAAATGCTCTAACAACTACAGTTGGAACAGACTATATACAGACATTTCTGAGAAATCGTGTTTATCTGAATGTGGACTGGGCATTTGTTGACATTTAGGGCTTATTGTATGGTAGTTATGTCTTCAAAGGTCATTTTCAATTTGGGCTGCAAATTGAAGAATTGATTGTTTAAAATGATAGTGTATCTGGGATTTTGTTGAAGACCTTAAAGGAGCCCAAGGCGGAAGGGTGCGCGGTGTGCTGGAGGCCAGCATGACTGGGAGCTGGGGTGAACATGCCTCTGGGATCAGGAGAGGACAGGACTTCACTCTGAACGGGAAAGCAGGGCCTTCGGAGGGTTTTGAGCTGAGGAGTGAAAGCAGGAGGTCCCGTTGGCAGACTCCGCCATCTTACTGGAGGATGATGTGGCTAGTGGAGGTATGAGAGGTGGTTGGACCCCACATGTGTTTGATAGCAAAATCAGTAGGATTTCCTGACGGACTGGATGATGGGTAAACCGATTAAGAAGGTAATGCCAGATTTTAATCTGAGCATCTTGAAAGACTGAATTTTCTGTGAGCTAAAGTGGGGAATGACAATACGTGGTCCATTGGAGAAGGGAATGGCAAACCATTTCAGTATTCTTGCCTTGTGAACCCCATGAACAATATGAAGAGGCAAAATGATAGGATACTGAAAGAGTAGGTGCCCAACATGCTACTGGAGATCAGTGGAGAAATGAATGAAGGGATGGAGCCAAAGCAAAAACGACACCCAGTTGTGGATGTGACTGGTGATAGCAGCAAGATCAGATACTGTAAAGAGCAATATTGCATAGGAACCTGGAATGTTCGCTCCATGAATCAAGGCAAATTGGAAGTGGTCAAACAAGAGATGTTAAGAGTGAATGTCGACATTCTAGGAATCAGTGAACTAAAATGGACTGGAATGGGTGAATTTAACTCAGATGACCATTATACTGCGGTCAGGAATCCCTGAGTAGAAATGGAGTAGCCATCATGGTCAATAAAAGAGTCCGAAATGCAGTACTTGGATGCAGTCTCAAAAACGACAGAATGATTTCTGTTCATTTCCAAGGCAAACCATTCAGTATCACGGTGATCCAAGCCTATGCCCCAACCAGTAATACTGAAGAAGCTGAAGTTGAATGGCTCTATGAAGACCTACAAGACCTTTTAGAACTAACACCCAAAAAAGATGTCCTTTTCATTATAGGGGACTGGAATGCAAAAGGAGGAAGTCAGAAAACACCTGGAGTAACAGGCAAATTTGGCCTGGGAATACGGAATGAAGCAGAGCAAAGACTAATAAGAGTTTTGCCAAGAAAATGCACTGTGACTAGCAATCACCCTCTTCCAGCAACACGAGAAGATTACACATGGACATCACCAGATGGTGAACACTGAAATAGATTGATTATATCCTTTGCATCCAAAACTTCCCTGGTGGCTCAGATGGTAAAGCTTCTGCCTACAATACCTAGGTTTGAGCCCTGGGTTGGGAAGATCCCCTGGAGAAGGAAATGGCAATCTACTCTAGTACTCTTGCCTGAAAAATCCCATGGACAGAGGAGCCTGGTAGGCTACAATCTGTGGGGTCGCAAACAGTCGGACACGACTGAGTGACTTCACTTCACTTTTGCAGCCAAAGA